>JAHHZJ010001480.1:0-54874 GCA_021437245.1 Aegilops speltoides | reverse complement strand
AAACCGCGGATCTCGGTAGGGGGTCCCGAATCGCAGGCCTAGGCGGATGGTAACAGAGACGAGGGACACGATGTTTTACCTGTGTTCGGGCCCTCTTGATGGAGGTAAAACCCTATGTCCTGCTTGATTAATATTGATGATATGGATAGTACAAGAGTAGATCTACCACGAGACCAAGGAGGCTAAACCCTAAAGCTAGCCTATGGTATGATTGTTGTAATGTATGTTGTCCTACGGACTAAAGCCCTCCGGTTTATATAGACACTGGAGGAGGCTAGGGTTACACAGAGTCGGTTACAATAATAGGAGATCTACATATCCGTATCGCCAAGCTTGCCTTCCACGCCAAGGAAAGTCCCATCCGGACACGGGACGGAGTCTTCAATCTTGTATCTTCGTAGTCTTGGAGTCCGGCGGATAATGATAGTCCGGCTGTCCGACACCCCTAGTCCAGACTCCCACAGAGTCCCTCAACCAGCTTCAATGATGATAAGTCCGCGCAAGATAATGTTCGCATTGCAAGGTGGGTTCTCCTTGAATAATCTAGAGAAGATCATGAACACCAGATAGTGTCCGCTCGCAAAATAAATTCCACATTCCACCGTAGAGAGAATAAAATGTACACCAGTCCAATTGCCGACGATATGCGGCGTGACATCACACCGCTACCAAGCCTTTGTTTGAATCGCTTTTTACTATACCACCTCAAAGACGCTTAGCGGTTGGTTTCTTGGCACGCCTTGTCAAGCAGTATATCGTGTTCCCTTTATTCTGGGATTCTCATCAATACGGACGCAGTAACCCAACCGCGCCATTGATGGTGGCGCTTGGGAGATAAGCGAGTTTTATCAGTCGGTGGGGGACGATAGTTTTCGTCCGCCTATATATAAGGGATAAGGATTTACCTTCTCACCCACGCCTTCTTCCTCCTTTGCTTATCCATCTCCGCAGACTCAAGCTCCAACGCCTAAGCTCACAAGAGCTTCGCCTGACCTTTCTCCGAATATGTCCGAGCAGAGGCAAATGGTTGGCCTCACTGCTAAGGAGGAGCACATCACCGAATCAAGCAGCCGGATACCTTCCGGCGATATCACAGATCGGCCGCCCGACGAGGGGCAGCTCATCCCTACCCCGGGCCCCATGAGAGGGTCGCCTTGCTTCCCCACTTCCTCCGCTGGATGGGGTTTCCACCGCACCCATTCGTCCGGGGATCATGTTTTACTACGGCCTCGATTTCCACGATCCGGTGCCAACTTCATCCTCAACATCTCGGCGCTTATCGCTCATGTGCGAGGCCTTCCTTCCGTGATCCGCCCCACTTCGCCTCGTGGCTCAAGACCTTCAATGTCGTCAAGGTTGTGAAGGGCACGCAAGGCACGCGGAGGTGCCATGTTGGGTAAGCCGCCTAACGCCCTTGGCTCGGGGCCTTCGTGGACTCCGCCAAGGGGTGGCAATCGGGTGGTTCTACATCACCGAGCCGCCGAAGCCCACATGGGCAGCGCCCCGAAGTTTAGATCCGCGCCCCACGCAGCTCACCTCCCGAAAGAGAAGGGCTTGCTGTGGGCAATCCGGCGAGGTGACGGACTCCGAGCCCGTGATCCGAAGCCGTGAGCAATAAGCTCAGCTCACGACGTGGTCCAAGTCATGCTCATCCGCCGGATTCTCCCATGCCAAGAATGGGCATTCGATCCGTGGAGTTCAATCAGACCAGCACCAGCGCTGAGCGGCTCTTCGACACGACATACATACGGCGCCCGAGGGTGCTGCTTAAGGCGCTGGTTCGCGATCCGCGATGGAAGATCGCTGATTTCGCCGCAGATCCAACCGACGAGGTAAGTGATTCAACCTCACACGGACACTTGTGGTAATTAAACCGATTCTAAGAGGGTTTCAATCTCTTTTCCTTTGACAGAATGGATGGAGAAGGCCAAGCAGCTCATCAGCCCGGCTCCCATGCCAAGACCCAGAGAACGCCTGCTTAGCAGGGTTGTGGTTCCGCACCGCACGTGGTGCCAAGAAGAAGGCCAAGAAGGTGGCCGCTGGACTCAAAGAGTTCCCGCAATCAGCGGCCCGACGACGAGGCGGACTCTCCCCCAAGACAAGGAGGAGGAGGAGGAGGACTCTCTCCGGAGGAGGAGAGAAGAAGAGGAAGGCTTCCCAATAGGGGAGGCCAAGGGTCCAAGAGGGGAGGACTATCCTCGACAGTTTCGCCAACACCACCATTGGCGAGGATGAGTGGCCTCCAAGGCCAGCGGCCCCAAGATCGGAAGTATCCGGATCCTTGATGTGCAATTTCTTCGTGTCGCAGAGTGTCCTTCTAATGCCGCTGCTCGTCCGTAGTCCGGACGATGATGATCTCCCCGCTTCATCGAAGCGGGTCGTCAGCCCCTGCCGGATGTGGATTCACTTCCGACCGCTTCTACCCCCGCGCCAACGAGGATGCCGAGGTGGGATCCTGCAGAAGGACCCATCATGAGGAGGTTCGAGGTGCCGCTGCTGCCTCCTCGACTTTGTGCCGGATTTCTACATCGAACCAGAGTGGTTCCAGAGTCCGCGGGCGCCCTTCAAAGAAGGGCAAGACCGGACATCGGGCGACTCGGCCCAACCGGGCGCCGGATAACTTGTTGGAGGCGCTTAAAGGCACTTCCATCGAGGAAGAACACCGCACTATCATGAGTGTGGTGATTCAAAAGGTTCAGCTCGCCAAAAGCGGGCCGACTGGCTCGCAGCAGCCTTCTAATGTGCTTTGAGGTAACAAGCTAAAATTGTGTAATGTAATACCGCATAGACAAGAGTTTCGATGCTCGGCCTGTGTTCGGAAAGAAAAGCCGGACCGAGGATCTAACAAGATATACGCAGGTTGCTTAAAATATGTCAATATGGGTTTGCAGTTGCTCACGACTTCGCCGCACTATCGGCGGAGGTCGATGTGTTGAAGAAGGATCTTGAGCGGTCCGAGCAAGAGCTCGCCATGCCAAGAAGCAGCTCGAGGATAAAGAAGGTGAGTCACACCACTTTGAATAGTTACCTTACGTAAAAGGATTTTGCTGCAATAAAATTAACAAGGATAATATGGGTATTGCAGGGCCACTAACGAGGTGGCAGCCCAAGGAGGTTGTGTCCGCGCCGAACGCAGGCGTGCCATGGAGCGAGAAGAGCGATGTACAGGAGGCATGGGTGGCGGAAGTACGGCAAGAGCTCCGTGCTCTCATGGAGAAGCATGAGAGTTTGGAGGTGACTCCAAGACTCGAGAGTCCGAGCTTGCCTCGCCTCGAAGTGCCAATTCCGCCAAGGCCGAGGCCTGTAAGGCCCTTCAGAGGTTGAAGATGTGAAGAAGATAGCGGCGGTAAGGCATTTTTCATGCAAAGCAAGCATGTTAATGTAAAATACCCGACACTTACCCGCATTCGAGCTCTCCAGGCGCTTGCAGATCTGTCGCCAGAGGCGTCTGATGCCGCCAAGATTCTATCGCGGGCGAGGAGGGAGCTCGACGGAGAAAGTCTTCGGTCTCAAGATTGAGGCCGACACCAGCGCTTAAGCCTACCAACCAAGCACCGGTCGAACTCCACAAGGTAGCCGAGGAGGCCATGAAGGGCCTTATAGTCCGGCTCGCTCGACAGGCCATGCCTGGGAGCTACTTTGGCATCAGGCGGCGGCTGGTGGATGCATGCCCCAGGTGGAGGTCGCCAAGCGCCCGCCAGATTGAAGGTGCTTGTCGGGCCCTTGCCCGCACAAAGGTGCATTGGGGCAAGTTGATGCGAGAAGCTTCACGGACCCACCGCCAACGGCAAGGAGTATCGCACGCCCAAATGTATTATAAAACTGTCTCAAGGGAGCCCGCGATATTATGGATGAGTGCCCTGTAAATGTAATCTTTTGAGTAAACTCATTGTATTATCCTCGGCGCTGAAAACTGCTCATATGCGCTTTGAGCAACGCTTGTTTTAATTTAAAATATTACCTTCTGCTCGCCATTTATAAAATCGAGAGATGGCAAGTCATTGGCTTCACCCCCGAGCCACGAGTGCCGGGTGTTCGTGATAACCTTGAGCACTCTTGTTCCCATTTTTGGGTCCATCTAGGAGGCGCCAACACAACGTAACAAGGCAACCGGACTTATAATGCTTGAACACTCTCACTTAGCCATAGAATTCTATAATTTTAATTTCGGCGAAGCCTCCGGTATTCGGAAGGTCAATCTCGGCGCTATCCACGCCTTCGCTTGACATGGTCCGAACTCGCCAAGCGGCGTGAGTCTTTATGACCAAGAAACCTCTCTAACAACGACTAGCCTTCGCCTTTATCATGCCGGGTCAGCTTTTAGCTTTCCATCGAGGCGCCACCTGCTCAACCGCGCAATCGCAGTGGTTCTCCCAAAGGCCACCTTAGCCGATGAATGGAACGTAAGGCACCAAAACGTGGAGCCGCAAACCCAACTATTGACCCAAGACATGATTCGAGCTGATTCATATAATGTTATAAGTTCGGGTGCTGACTTATGAAAGTGTTCGACTTATCACACCACAATGTGGGGAACATATGCCCTCGGTGTATTAGGCCGCACTAAAAATATACGGGTGCAAGATGTCATGTAATGAACATATATATATAAGGTAATGTAATTGCAAATAAAAGTGCTGCATTATTTATTAAAGGAGGTCTCATATGAGTGCGGATCGATACAAATAGTGCGGTAAGGGGATTTCGACTATAAACATGTCCTCTCCAGGGTGAGCTATGGACTTGGTGTATATAATCGAATTTAATGCTCGTAATTGAGACCACCGAGTGTTCGTCGCAGCCTTCTTTCGCCCCCGATCGCAGATCACGAAGTTCGGCAGTTTCTCCGGACAGGCCTCCGTTACCGGAGTCCTCTCAGACACAAAGAAGGAAAATAATAAATAAGAAAAAGGGGGGCACACTTGCGAGCCCCTCGTGGTCGAACCGCACTGGGTCCATTGCGATCGTGCCCTTCCCTCGCGCCCATGGTATCTCCAAAGCGTAATGATGTACGCGGAGTGTTATTCTTGCGATCATGCGGGCGGGGTTAGCTACATTGCTACGCTGCGGCTCGATCGCGCCAGTGGTCTTGGTTGGTATTGCTTCGGGCGCTGCTTGTAGATCCGCCGCTTAACGGCCGGACTCGAGAATTGCCTTAAGAGGCTGCTCGGCTTCGCCAGAGCCTTCAGATGTTCCTCCATTCGAGGAGCGCCCAGATTCCCGCTGACCGTGATGACTCCACGAGGGCCCGCATCTTGAGCTTGAGGTATGCATAATGCGCACCGCTGAATTTTACAAACGTGGTTCGTCCGAGCAGAGCGTGATAGCTGCTATGAAACGGACTATGTCAAGATTAACTCTCGCCCGAAATTGTCCGGGATCCAAGACCACTTCCAGCAGTTACCGAGCCTGCATAGCTTGGCTTCACACTGGTATGACACCTTTAAAGGTTGTCTTTGTAGGTTTAATCCTTGAGGGTCTATGCCCATTTTATGCGACCGTATCCCGATAAAGCAGGTTCAGCATTACCGCCGCCCATCGACTCTCGTGAGGTGAAATCCATCGACGATTGGGTCTAAAACCACGCGCGAATCCGCCATGGCGATGCTGGTCGGATGGTCTCTTCGATCGAAAGTGATCGGACAAGAGGACCATGGATTGAACTGGGCGATCGCTCCATCGCATAGACGCCCTTAGTGCGCGCTTCCTCTCCTCTGGGTATATGGGTCGCAGAATCATGTTCACCGTCCGCACTTGTGGGGAAAACCTTCGCCCTCTATTGTTCGGGCGGTCGGGTCTCCTCCTCGCCGTCGCTGTTTAGCCCCTTGTCATTGTTTTCGCAATTAACTTGCTCGCTCGTTGAACACCCAGCAATCTCTATTAGTGTGATTGGCTGGTTTTTCAGGGTGACATGTATCCGCATAAGCGGTCGAGTATTCGGTCCAAATTGGACGGACCCGGAGTGGTTCTTTTGAATGGCTTCTTCCATCGACCGGTTTAGAGCCCGAACCGCGCGCTGCCGCCAGATCCTCCTTGTCGCCACCGCACGCGGCGCTTGTTTTTGTTTCGACGCGACTCGCCGTTGTTGTTCTTAGTATCCGGACTGCCGTAACTCTTTACGGAGATTGTTGCGCGAGCCAGCTAGCTATCCTCTCTCCGCCGCAAGCCGGTCATTAATGATGTGAGGGCTGCCATAGATTTCGCATTTCGCCCCAGTGCCGCCAGCCATTCGTCATGATGTTATGCTTGAAGGCTGCAAGGGCCTTCGATCCGACAATGACGATTTGATTTTTTCTTCGCCAAGAACCGCGGTACGTAATTGTTCAGCCGATTCGCCCGCTGCTGAATGATGTGGCTTAGGTCATCGGCGTCGTGGTCGCATATACGCGCTCTCGAAGTTATCAAGGAATGCGCTTCCGTGTCTTCCCAACACCCAATTGACTCAAGGGCAAGCCGTTAAGCCAATGCCGAGCTGGTCCTTTAAGCCCGAGTGGGAGATAGTTGATGGCGGACATTGCCGCCATGGGCCATATGGATGTGGAGAAGATAATCTTCGATCCAAACCGCTGGTCTGCAGCCATCGAGATTCAATGTTTACGGGTTTAAACCCTTCAAGGATTTGATGATCCATTACTCGCCGCGAAGCATAGCGGTGTGCGGCGCTCAGATGAGCAATATCACGACGCAGCTCGAGAGAGCGCTGCTGTGTTCGCCCTCGGTTATTATATCCGTGCGACGTATTCGCTATGGGTCGGGGCGCCCACGTGATCTCAGATGGATCTGGATTGCCTTGCTTTGTCCTCCAATATATCTTGTAAGTCCGCTGCTGCTCTCTGGCTTCTAACTTTGGAGCGATGCCGGGTACGGTCTTGGTTGGGGCCCGGATGCTCTCTCACACGATCATGGGTGGTCGGTCACCAGATCGCAGGCCGGTGATGGAGGTATGTATGCTTCCTCCTCTAATCGGGGAGCAGCTTATGCCTTGATAGCTTTTGAGGGGCGCTCGAGTTTGTACTTTTCGCCGCGAGGACCTCGGGTCCATCGACGCGCCAAGAGGTCCCGATCAGCTTGAAGTCGCCGCTTTTTTCTTTAGGCTGTTTGTCGTGGGCGATGAGCCCGCTTAAAATGCTCTTGTTCGATGGGATCTCGGCACGACGAATTCATTATCGCTGAGGCTTGCCTCATCTTCTGAGGGAGGCATATAGTTGTAATCCTCAACCTTCGCTCGCCGCCTCTTGTGAGGGCTTGCTTCGCGATCCTCCTGCGCTTAAGTCTTGCTGGAGGGGTTGTCTTCGCACTTTCGGGTATTATTATCTCCCTGTGCCGAATCTCCATTCTTGCTGTGGCAGATTTAGAGCGGCGCCACGACGCCGGGCGCTATTGCTTTTAAAGAATCATTCCCATTGCTTTTCTTCGCCCCTCGTTTTTGGGGTATCCACCATGTATATGTCATATGACGAGGTGGTCTTCCAAAGGCTCCTCGTAGGTGCTGGTTCTTTTTGTCTCCGCGCCGCCGCCCATAGCGCCGATGTCTTCGAGTCGTAGTTCTAGCATGCCTCGCTAGATCGCCGACAAGGCTACAAAGTGGGTGGTGGGTGGGCTCAATTTCTTCGCCATCCGTGATCTCAACCATCCCGCCATAGTCCGCCAGGCTCTCCGATAACGAGAGATGCTTTAGTGACCAGATGTCGCCAAAAGGCGTAGTATTGAAGATGTCCGCGGTGGTGAATTCCATAACCGCGCCAATCTGACGGTTGGTAGGCGCGGAGGTTCGAGTCCGCAAGGAGTCCGCACCCGGAATCACGAAGTTTTGGCGAGGGACAAGATCGTGTTCGCCCATCGCTGCGGAAGTTGAAGCCCCGAGGCGTGTCCATCCACCGATCCTCTATCTGGCAATCGCTCCGACTAATGGCCGGAGCGGATTCGTAGCGCCACCAAGGCACTGCTCGGCGGCAGAGCTAGGTCATGCCCATCGCAATAAAGGCGGGCGCATTTGGCTGTGGCTCGAGTCCGTCAAGAGCAACTCTTCGCGACATCGCCGTGAAGTTTAGGCTTCCGAATCATTATTACGCCAGGGGCGAAGCTGATCCGCTTCCAGATGGCTGCTTAATTAGTTCGCAAGCGGCGGCCGAATACGTAAGATCTGTCCGGGAGAAAAGTCTCACCGACAGCGCCGTTGGTTGCAGATGCCATCAAGCTTCATCGGTGATGACACAGAGGAACTCTCAATAAAAGCACCAATGTCGGTGTCAAACCGCGGATCTCGGTAGGGGGTCCCAACTATGCGCCTAGGCGGATGGTAACAGGAGACGAGGGACACGATGTTTTACCTGTGTTCGCCCTCTTGATGGAGGTAAAACCTACATCCTGCCTCGATTAATATTGATGATATGGGTAGTACAAGAGTGGATCTACCACGAGATCAAGGAGGCTAAACCCTAAAGCTAGCCTATGGTATGATTGTTGTAATGTATGTTGTCCCACGACTAAAGCCTCCGGTTTATATAGACACCGAGGAGGCTAGGGTTACACAGAGTCGGTTACAATGGTAGGAGATCTACATATCCAGACGCCAAGCTTGCCTTCCACACCAAGGAAAGTCCCATCCTGACACGGGACGGAGTCTTCAATCTTGTATCTTCGTAGTCTTGGAGTCCGGCGGATAATGATAGTCCGCTGTCCGGACACCCCTAGTCCAGACTCCTCAACGACTCGCTCGTCAGTTCTCTTCTCACTCTTATTATGTATGTTAGCCACCATATTTGCTTAGTGCTTGCTGTAACTCCACCTCATTACCACTTACTACCCATAAGCTTAAATAGTCTTGACCTCGCGGGTTTGAGATTGTTGAGTCCTCGTGACTCACCAGATACTACCAATAGTTGCAGGTGAAGGAAACATGCCCTAGAGGCAATAATAAAGTTATTATTTATTTCCTTATTTCATGATAAATTTTTATTATTCATGCTAGAATTGTATTAACCGGAAACATAATACATGTGTGAATACATAGACAAACATAGTGTCACTAGTATGCCTCTACTTGACTAGCTCGTGAATCAAAGACGGTTAAGTTTCCTAGCCATAGACATGAGTTGTCATTTGATTAACGGATCACATCATTAGGAGAATGATGTGATTGACTTGACCCATTCCGTTAGCTTAGCACTTGATCATTTAGTATATTGCTATTGCTTTCTTCATGACTTATACATGTTCCTCGTAACTATGAGATTATGCAACTCCTGCTTACCGGAGGAACACTTTGGTGCTACCAAACATCACAACGTAATCGGGTGATTATAAAGGAGTACTACAGTGTGTCTCCAAAGGTACATGTTGGGTTGGTATATTTCGAGATTAGGTTTTGTCACTCCGATCGTCGGAGAGGTATCTCTGCCCTCTCGGTAATGCACATCACTATAAGCCTTGCAAGCAATGTAGTAATGAGTTAGTTACGGAATGATGCATTACGTAACGAGTAAAGAGACTTGCCGGTAACGAGATTGAACTAGGTATTGATACCGACGATCTAATCTCGCAAGTAACATACCGATGACAAAAGGAACAACATATGTTGTTATGCGGTTTGACCGATAAAGATCTTCAGAGAATATGTAGGAGCCAATATGGGCATCCAGGTTCCGCTATTAGTTATTGACCGAGAATAGTTCTAGGTCATGTCTACATAGTTCTCGAACCCGTAGGGTCCGCACGCTTAAGGTTTCGGCGATGCTTATATTATGAGTTTATGAGTTTTGATGTACCAAGGAGTTCGGAGTGCCGATGAGATCGGGACATGACGAGGAGTCTCAAATGGTCGAGACGAAAGATCTATATATTGACGACTATATTTGAGTTCGGAAAGGTTCCGAGTGATTCGGTATTTTTCGGAGTAACGAGAGTTACGGAATTCGCCGGGAGTATATGGGCCTTATTAATATACGGGATAGAGGAGAGAGGCCAAAGGAAGGAGGCCTGCGCCTCTAGTCCGACTGGACAAGGGGCGAGCCCCCTTCCTTCTTCCTCTCCCCCTCTTTCCCCTTCTCCTACTCCAACAAGGAGGTGGAATCTCATTAGGACTCTGGAGTCCTAGTAGGACTCCACACTTGGCGCGCCTCCTAGGGCCGGCCTCCTCCCCTTGCTCCTTTATATACGGGGCAGGAGGCATCCCAAGACACACAAGTTGATCTTCAAGATCGCTCCTTAGCCGCAGGCGGTGCCCCTCCACCATATTCCACCTCGTCACATTGTCGCGAGTTTAGGCGGCCCTCGCGCCGTAGAACGTCATCATCGCCACCACGCCGTCAGGTCGACGAACTCATCCCCGACACTTTGCTGGATCGGAGTCCGGGATCGCCATCGAGCTGAACATGTGCTTAACTCGAGGTGCCGACGCTCGTGCTTGGATTGGTCGGATCTTGAAGACGACGACTACATCAACCGCTGCTGGTCATAACGCCTGCCACGGTCTATGAGGGTACGTGGACAATACTCCCCTCTCGCTATGCCATCACCATGATCTTATGCGTAGCGAGGATTTTTTTTTGAAATTACTACGCCCCCAACAAAGGGCATCCGAGCCTAGGTTTTATGCGAGATGTCATATGCACGAGTAGAACACAAGTGAGTTGTGGGCGATATAGTCATACCGCTACCAAAGATGTCATACTTTGGTTCAAGAAGATTGGAGATGAAGCGCCCGACCGACATTACGCCAGACGCTTACGCGAGACTGGTTTCACTGCTACGAGCACTCGTGCTTAAAGGTGGCTGGCGGGTGTCTGCTCTCTCACTTTAGCTGAATCGAAAGTGTGACTACGCCTCGTCCTTGTGAATGTTAAAACGGCACTAACTTGACGAACTATCGCTGTGGTTTTGATGCATAGGTAAGAACGGTTCTTGCTAAGCCCGTAGCAGCCACGTAAAATTTGCAACAACAAAGTAGAGGACGCCTAACTTGTTTTTGCAGGCATGTTGTGATGTGATATGGTCAAGACGTGATGCTATATTTTATTGTATGAGATCATCATGTTTTGTAACCGGTTATCGGCAATTGGCAGGAGCCATATGGTTGTCGCTTATTGTATGAAATGCAAACGCCATGTAATTGCTTTTACTTTATCACTAAGCGTAGCAATAGTCGAGAAGCAATAGATGGCGAAACGACAACGATGCTACGATGGAGATCAAGGTGTCGCTACCGGTGATTTATGGTGATCACGAGGGTGATTTGAAGATGGAGATCACAAGCACAAGATGATGATGGCCATATCATATCACTTATATTGATTGCATGTGATGTTTATCCTTTATGCATCTTAGCTTGCTTTGATTGACGGTAGCATTTTAAGATGATCTCTCACTAAAATTATCAAGAAGTGTTCTCCCGAGTATGCACTGCTATAAAGTTCTTCGTGGCCGAGACACCACGTGATGATCGGGTGTGATAGGCTCTATGTTCAAATACAACGGTGCAAAACAGTTACACACGCGAATACTCAAAGTTAAACTTGACGAGCCTAGCATATAATGATATGGCCTCAAACACGGAGACCGAAGGTCGAGCGTGAATCATATAGTAGATATGATCAACATATTGATGTTCACCATTGAAACTACTCCATCTCACGTGACGATCGGACATGGTGTAGTTGATATGGATCACGAATCACTTAGAGGATTGAGGGATGTCTATCTAAGTGGGAGTTCTTAAGTAATATGATTAATTGAACTTAAATTTATCATGAACTTAGTCCTGGTAGTATTTTGCAAATTATGTTGTAGATCAATAGCTCATTGTTGCTTTCATATGTTTATTTTGATATGTTCCTAGAGAAAATTGTGTTGAAAAATGTTAGTAGCAATGATGCGATTGGATCCGTGATCCGAGGTTTATCCTCATTGCTGCAAGCAGAAGAATTATGTCCTTGATGCACCGCTAGGTGACAAACCTATTGCAGAGCGTATGCGACGTTATGAACGCTTGGCTAGCTCAATATGATGACTACTTGATAGTTTAGTGCACCATGCTTAACGGCTTAGAATCGGGACTTCAAAGACGTTTTGAACGCTATGGACCATATGAGATATTCCAGAATTGAAGTTAATATTTCAAGCAAATACTCGAGTAGAGAGACATAAAGTCTCCAACAAGTTCTATGGCTAAAAGATGGAGGAGAATCGCTCAACTAGTGAGCATGTGCTCAGATTGTCCGGGTACTTCAATCGCTTGAATCAAGTGGGAGTTAATCTTCCGTATAAGATAGTGATTGACAAAATTTTAGTCACCATCACTAAGTTACTAGAACTTTGTGATGAACTATAGTATGCAAGGGATGACTAAAATGATTCCCGAGCTCTTCGTGATGTTGAAATCGATTTAAGGTAGAAATCAAAAAAGAGCATCAAGTGTTGATGATTGACAAGACCACTAGTTTCAAGAAAAGGGCAAAGGAAAGAAAGGAAACTTCAAGTAGAATGGCAAAAAGTTGTCACTCCCGTGAAGAAGACCAAAGCTGGACCAAAGCCTGAAACCAAATGCTTACATCGCAAAGGAAATGGTCACCGAAGTGGAAATGCCCTAAATATTTGGTGGATAAGAAGGATGGCAAAGTGAACAAGGGTATATTTGATATACAGGTGTTTGATGTGTACCTTACTAGTGTTTATAGTAACACCTGAGTATTTGATACTTGTTCGGTTGCTAAGATTAGTAACTCGAAACAGGACTTACATAATAAACAGAGACTAGTTGAAGGGAAGTGACGATGAGTGTTGGAAGTAGTTCCAAGAATGATATGATCATCATTGCACACTCCCTATACTTTCGAGATTAATGTTGAACCTAAATAAATGTTATTTGGCGCTTATGCTGAGCATGGATATGATTTGATCATGTTTATTGCAATACGGTTATTCATTTAAAGTCGAGAATAATTGTTATTCTGCTTACATGAATAAAGCCTTCGATGGTCACCGGTGTCAAAACCGCGGATCTCGGTAGGGGGTCCCTAATGCAAGCGCTTAGGCGGATGGTAACAGAGACGAGGGACACGATGTTTTACCTGTGCACGGGCCTCTTGATGGAGGTAAAACCCTACGCCCCGCTTGATTAATATTGATAATATGGGTAGTACAAGAGTGGATCTACCACTTAGATCAAGGAGGCTAAACCCTAGAAGCTAGCCTATGGTATGATTGTTGTAATGGAGGTTATGTCTCACGGACTAAAGCCCTCCGGCTTATATAGACACCGGAGAGGGCTAGGGTTACACAGTAGTCGGTTACAATGGTAGGAGATCTACATATCCAGACGCCAAGCTTGCCTTCCACGCCAAGGAAAGTCCCATCCTGACACGGACGGAGTCTTCAATCTTGTATCTTCAGAGTCTTGGGGTCCGTGGATTTATGATAGTCCGGCTGTCCGACACCCCTAGTCCAGACTCCTCAAGAGTCTCTCGAACCAAGCTTCAATGATGATAAGTCCGCGACATAATGTTCGGCATTGCAAGGCGGGTTCCTCCTTTGAATAATCCAGAGAAGATCATGAACACCGTGATAGTGTCCGCTCGCAAAACAATTTCCACATTCCAATCGTGAGAGAGAATAAAATGTACACAAGTTCAATTCCATCGACGATTTTGCGGCATGACATCACACCACTACCAAGCCTTTACTTGAATCGATTTTTTATTATACCAACAAGGCATGAAGTTAAGCGGTTTCTTTGGCACGCCTTGTCGGGCAGAGATCGTTTCCCTTATTCCGGATTCTCATCAATACGGACGTGGTAACCCAACCGCGCCATTGATGGTGGCGCTTGGGAGATAAGCGTAGTTTTACCAGCCGGTGGGGACGATAGCCTTCACCGCCTATATATAAGGGATAAGGATTCACCTTTTCACCCACGCCTTCTTCCTCCTTTGCTTATCCATCTCCGCAAGACTCGAGCCCAACGCCCAAGTTCACAGATCTCGCCCTCGACCTTCTCCGACCATGTCCGGAGCAGGAGGCAAATGGCTAGCCTCCACCATATGAGGAGCACATCACAAGGCTGTGCAGCGCAACGGTACTTTTTCCGGGCGACGTTGCACACGGCCGCCTGGCTAAGGCAACTCACCCCACCCCGGCCCCATGAGAGGGTCAAGCTTCCTTCCCACTTCCTCCATGGATCGGGCTTTCCACTTCACCCTTTGTCCGGGGCTCATGTTCTACTACGGCCTGGATTTCCATGATCCGGCGCCAACTTCATCCTCAACATCTCGGCGATCGTCAGGTGTGAGGCCTTCCTTCAAGATCCAGCCCCACTTCGCTTGTGGCTCAAGACCTTAATGTCAAGCCAAGGTAGTGAAGGGCACTCTGCCGGAGTGCGGAGGCGCCATGTTGGGCAAGATGCCCAACGCCCTTGGTTCAAGGCCTTCGTGGAATCCGCCAAGGGGTGGCAGTCGGGTGGTTCTATATCACCGAGCCACGCGACCCTATGTGGGCGGCGCCCCGAAGTTCAGATCTGAATCCCTACGCAGCTCACCTCCCGGAAAGAGAAGGGCTTGTTGTGGGGTAATTCAAGGAGCCGACGGACTCCAAGCCAAGATCCGTAAGCCGTGAACAAGAAGCTCGGGCTGGTTAACGTGGTCCAGTCATGCTCGTCACGGATTCTCCCATGCCAAGAACGGCATTTAATCTGGGAGTTCAATCCGAACAACACCAGCGCTTGAGCGGCTCTTCGACACGCACGCACGGCGCCTCGAGGGTGCTGCTTATACGCTGAAGTTCCCGTGATCCGCGACGGAAGATCGCGGATTTCACTCAAATGCCACCGACGAGGTAAGTGATTCTACCCTTTACGGGACACTTGTTGTTAATAGTTCGACCTTGCGGGTTTTATTCTCCCTTTCCTTTGACAGAATGGATGAAGAAGGCCGAGCAGCTCATCCGCCTCGGCCCCATGCCGAAGACTCGTGGACGCCTGCCTAGGGGTTACTGTTCCGCACCGCACGTGGTGCCGGAGAAGAAGGCCAAGAGGTGGCTACGGCACTCGAAGAGTTCCTGCTGTGTGTCCGACGACTGAGGCGGACTCCCCCAAGATGAGGAGGAGGAAGAAGACTCTCTCCCAGGAGGGAGAGAGGAAGAGGAAGGCTTCCCCAACAGGAAGGCCAAGGGTCCAAGAGGGAAGAACTATTCCCTGGACAGCTCCGCTTAGCACCAACGCTATGGTGAACAAGGCCCTCAAGGCCCAGCCTCAAAGTAGATCGTAAGTATCCGGATCCCTAAATGATCTGCACTTTTGTGTCACATAGTGTCCTTCTAATGCCGCGATACTACCCGCAGTCCGCCATGATGATCTCCCCGCTTCATCGAAGGGTCGCTGGCTCTGCCGGATGTGGATTCCATCCCGATCGCTTCCACCTCGCTACCGATGAGGACGCCGAGGTGGGATCCCGGAAGGGGACCCATCAGAGGAGGCTCGAGGCGCCGCAAGGCAGCCTCCCGGACTTTGCGCCGACTTCCACGCCGAACTCGCAGTGGTTCCAGAGTCCGGCAGCGTACCCTTCGAAGAAGGGCAAGACAGACACCGGCGGCCTCCGCCCAACCGAGGCGCCGGACAATCTTGCCGGAGGCGCCAAAGGCGCCTATCGAGGAAGAACACCGCACTGCATGAGTGCGGTGATTCAAGGTTCACCGCCAAGAGCGGGCCGACTGGCTCGCAGAGCCTTCTAACAGCTTTGAGGTAAGAAGTTAAAATTATGTAATGTAATACCGATAGACACAGCCCCGATGCTCGGTTCGTGTCGGAAAGAAAAGTCTGACCGAGGATCTAAAAAGATATACGCAGGTTGCTAATAAATTATGTCAATGTGGGTTTGCAGGCCAGGCTGCCACCTCGCCAAGACCGATCATGGAGGTTGGTGCATTAGCAAGATCTCGAGCGGTCCGAGCGAGAGCTCAGCCATGCCAAGAGGCAGCTCGAGGAGAAAGAAGGTGAGTAGCACCACTTTGAATTTTTACCTTACAGAAAAGGATATCGGTTGCAATAAAATTAACAAGGATAATATGGGTACTGCAGGGGCCACAAACGAGGTGGCAGCCCTGAAGGAGGCTGTGTCCGCGGCCGAACGCAATGCGGACGCAGAACGGGCAGAGCGAGAAAAGCAGGAGGCACGGTGGCGGAGGTGCGGCAAGAGCCTGTGCTCGTGGAGAAGCATGAGAGTTTGAGCGCGACTCAAAGACTCGAGAGTCCGAGCCACTGCCTCGAAAGTGCCAAGTCTGCAAGGCCGAGGCCCGTAAGGCCCTTCAGAAGTTGAGGTTATGAAGAAAATAGCGGCGGTTAAGGCCATGCAAAGCAAGCATGTTAATGTAAACTACCCGACACTTACCCAATTCGAGCACCTGTATGCTTGCAGATCTGCCTCACAAGTATCCGACGCTGCCAGATTCTACCGTGGGCGAGGAGGGAGCTCAATGGAGAAGGTCTTCGGTCTCAAGACGCCGAGGCCGCCATCCGGCTTTTCTAGCGACCAAATGGGCAAATGGTCGAACTCCACAAGGTAGCCGATGAGGCCATGAAGGGCCTTATAGTCCGATCGTAGCTCGACATGCCATGCCCGGGAGCTACTTCGCCTCAGGGCGGCGGCTGGTCGATGCGTGCCTCGGGATGGATGTCACTGCCGCCCCGCCAGATTGAAGGTGCTCGTTGCAGCCTTGCCCGCAAGAAGGTGCACGGGCAGGCTGATGTGGAGAGGTTTTATCGACCACGCCAACGGGCAAGGAGTATCGACGCCTCAAATGTATTATAAGACAGTCCAAGGGTGCCCGCAATATTATGGATGAGTGCCCCAGAGATGTAATTATTGAGTAAACTCGCTATGTATTATCCTCGCATGCTGAAAACTTTGTTCATATGCACTACGCAACACTTGTTTAATTTAAAATATTACCTTCAGGCGGCCGCTTATAAAATCTAAGAGATGGCAAGTCGTTATTTCAGCCCCCAAGCCACGAGTGCCGGGTGTTTGGGATAAACTTGAGCACTCTTGTTCCCATTTTTGGGTCCATCTAGGAGGCGCCAACACAACGTAACAAGGCGAACCGGACTTATAATGCTTGAACAGTCTCACTTAGCCATAGAATTCTATAATTTTAAATTTCGCGAAGCCCCTAGTATTCGAAGAGCGAACTCGGGCGCTATCCACGCCTTCGCTTGACATTATCCGCATTTCGCCAAGCGGCATAGGTCTTTAGGGACCCGAAAGACCTCTCAACAAATGACTCAGCCTCTCGCCTTATCATGCTAGTCAGCTTTTAGCTTTCCATCGAGGCGCCGCCAGCTCAACCGGAGCGCAATCGCAGGGTTCTCCCAGCCACCTTAGCCGACGTAACGGAACGTAAGGCACCAAAACATGGGAGCCGCAAACCCAACTATTGACCCAAGACATGATTCGGAGCCGATTCATATAATGCTATAAGTTTGGGGTGCCGACTTGTGAAAGTGTTCGGACTTATCACACCATAATGCGGGGAACATAAGCCCTCGGTGTATTCGGCCGCACTAAAATATACGGGTGCGAGATGTCATTAATGAACATGTGTAAAGTAATGCAATAACAGTAAAAAATGTTGCATTATTTATTCAAGGAATTCGCTATAAGTGCGGAAGGATACAAATAGTGCGGTAAGCAAGGGATTGACTAAATACATGTCTCTCCGTGGGTGGGCTGCATCGGTGTATATAATCGAATTTAATGCTCGTAATGGAGACCACCTGAATGTTAACCGCAGCCTTCTTCCCGCCCCGGCTGTTGTATCGGAATTCGGGCGGTTTCACCACGGACAGGCCTCCGTGAATGGAGTCCTGTGTACAAAGAAGAAAAATGATAAAAAGAGCGACACACTTGGGAGCCTCTGTGCGGTCGAGCCGCACTGGTCTCATAGGTCGTGCCCTCCCCAGGCCCATGGTATCTCCAGAGCGTAATGTCAGACGCGAAGGTTGGTTTTGCAATTATGTGAGGGTTGGGTTGGGGCCGCATTGCTACGCTGCCGAACGTGCTGTGGTCTTGGTTGATGTTGCCCGCTTTTGGTCGTGTCCGCCGCTTAACGCACTGACTCAAAATTGCCTTAGAAGGTTGCTTTGTACTTCGCCGCGAGAGCCAGATGTTCCTCCGATCGGAGGGAGCGCCCGTATTTCCGCTGACCGTGATGACTCCACGAGGGCCTCGCATCTTGAGCTTGAGGTATGTATAATGCGGCACCGCTGAACTTTGAAAACGCTGTTCGTCCGAAAGCAGAGCGTGATAGCCGCCATGAACGGGACTATGTCAAGATTAACTCTTCGCCCGAAATTGTCCGGGATCCGAAGACTACTTCAGGTGATCGAGCTCGCATAATTGGCCTCAACACTGGTATGACGCCTTTGAAGGTCGCTTTTGTAGGTTTAATCCTTGAGGGTCTATGCCCATTTTGGCGACCGTATCCCGATAAAGGTGTTCAGTTACTACCGCCGCCCATCGACTCTCGTGAGGTGAAATCCATCGACGATTGGGTCTAAAACCACGCGCGACTCCGCCATGGCGGATATCGGTCGGATGGTCTCTTCGATCGAAAGTGATCGGGCAAGAGGACCATGGATTGAACTTCGGGCGACCGCTCCATCGCATATACGCCCCTTAGTGCACGCTCGCCTCCCTCTGGGTATATGGGTTATGATATCATATTCACCGTCTGCACTTGTGGGGGAAACCTTCTCGTCTCTATTGTTCGGGCGTTGGGTCTCTTCCTCATCGTCAGCCAGCAGCCCCTTGTCATTGTTTTCGCAATTAACTTGCTCGCTCGCTTGAATAACCAACAATCTCTGCTGGTGTGATTAGTCGGCTTTTTGGGGTGCCATGTATCCGCATAAGCGGTCGAGTATTCGGTCCAAGTTGATGGACCCGAGTGGTTCTTTTGAATGGCTTCTTCCACGACCGGTTTAGAGCCTCGAATCCGCGCTGATCGTCAGATCCTCCTTGTCGCCGCTGTTACGCGGCGCTTATTTTGCTTCGACGCGACCTACCATTGTGGTCCTTGGTATCCGGACTGCCAGAATTTTTACTAAGGTTGTTGTCATGGCTAGCCACCTGTCCTCTCCCGCACGTATGGGTCATTAGAGATGTGAGGGCTTCCATGGATTTCGCTTTTTCCTGCCCTAGGTGCCGGGCTAGCCACTCGTCATGGATGTTATGTTTGAAAGCTGCTAGGGCCTCGTGATCCGGACAATGATTTATTTGATTTTTCTTTGTTAAGAACCATGTCCGTAACTGTCCGCCGATTCGCTTGGCTGCTGAATTATGTGGCTTAGGTCATCGGCGCTCGTGGTCGCACATATGTGCCCCGGAAGTTGTCGAGGAATGCGGCTTCCGTGTCTTCCCAACACCCAATTGACTCAAGGGCAAGCTGTTAAGCCAATGCCGAGCTGGTCCTTGCTTGAGGGAGATACTTGATGGCATGGAGATGCCGCCATGGGCCATATGGATGTGAAGGAGATAATCTTCGATCCAAACCGCTGGGTCTCATAGCCATCGTAGATTCAATGTTTACGTTTAAACCCTTCAGGATTTGATGATCCATTACTTCGCTGCTGAAGCATAGCGGTGTGCGGCGCCTATATTGAGCAATATCACGACGTAGCTTGAGTGAGCGCTGTCTCGCCAGGTTCTCGCCTGCCGAGTTATTGTATCCGCGCGACGGTATTCGTCGGGTCGGGCGCCCATGTGATCCATAGATGGATCTGGATTGCCTTGCTTTGTCCTCCAATATATCTTGCAAGTCCCGCTGCTCTCTTGGCTTCAGACTTTTGGAGCGATGTCAAAAGCGGTCTTGGTGGAGGGTCTAGATGCTCTTCGCTATGCACCACGAGGTGGTGGGTCGGCCAGACAGCGCCGGTGATGAAGGTATGTATGCTTCCTCCTCTAATCGGGGAGCAACTTATGCTTTTGGGTAGCTTTTGAGGGCGCTCGAGTTCAGATTTTCGCCGCGAGGACCTCACCCATCGATCGCCAACAGGTCCCTGATCAGCTTGAAGTCCGCTGCCGCTTTTTTAGGCTATTTGTTCTCGGCGATAAGCCCGCATTTAAACGCCTTGTTCGACGGGTCTCGGCACGCATTTAATTGCTGTCGCTGAGGCTTGCCTCTGCCTTCGAGGGAGGTATGTAATTATCATCCTCGACCTCTTCATCCGCCGCCTCGTGAGGGCTTGCTTCTGATCCTCCCGCGCTGAATCTTGTCAAGGGGATTGTCTTCGCAATTTTTGGGGTATTATTATCTCCTGCGCTGGAATCTCCATTCTTGCTATGGCGGATTTAGAGCGGCGCCACGACGCCGGGCGCTTGGGCTTGTTTCTTCGAGGAATCGCCTCCGCCGCTTTTTCGCTGCCCCTCTTTTGGGGTGTCCACCATGTATATATCATATGACGAGGTGGTCTTCCAGCCCCCTCAGGGCGCTGGTTCTTGTTCGCCTCCTGCATCGCCGCCCATACCGCCGATGTCTTCGAGTCATAGTCTAGCATGTCGGTTAGATCGCCGACAAGGGCTACAAAGTGGGAGGTGGGTGGCCTTGAATTTCTTCGCCGTCTCAGATCTCAAACCGCCCCGCCATAGTCCGCCAGGTCTCTCCGGATAGCGAGAGATGTTTTAGCGACTCAGATGTCGCCAAAGGGCGAGTGTTGGAAGATGTCCGCGCGGCGAACTCCATGACCGGCGCCCAATCGATTCGACAAGGGGGCACGGAGGTTCAGAGTCCGGAAGGGAGTCCGCACTGGAGTCACGAAGCTGCAAGGGACAAGGTTAGTATTCGCCCATCGCTGCGGAAGTTGCAGCCCCGAGGCGCGCCCAGCCACCGGTCCTGATCCGGGCGATCAGCCTCGACTAAGGGCCGGAGCGGATTCATGTGGGTTACCAAGGCACCGGCCGGTGGCGAGCTAGATCATGCCCATCGTGACAAGGCGGCACGCTTGGCCGTGGCTCGAGCCCGTCAAGATCAAGTCCCCGTGGATGTCGGCCGTGAAGTTTAGGCTCAACTCGACTGACGGCCAGGGCGAAGCTTTCGATCCGCTCCAGATGGCCAAGTGAATTAGCTCGCAGCGCGGTCAGCCGAATATTAAGATCTGTCCAGGAGAAAAGTCTCACCTCGACAGCGTTGTTGATTGAAGAAGCCATCGAGCCTATCGGTAACAAATACGTAGGAACTCTCAATGAAAGCACCAATGTCGGTGTCTCAGAACGCCCTGATGCAACTTTCCATCTTTGTAACTACAACTCTTGCTTTTTCCGAGATGCGATATATTATTTTCTCCGTGGTTGGGTTTTTGTCTTTGTTTTATGCTTTTGTCTTGGCATGCATATCATCTCATGGCATCATTTGCATTGCATCGACACTCGTTGTCGCCATTGTTTTCATAAAACTCGCACCTGCTCGTAGTTGCCGCTGCCCCTCCCTTTTATTTTGTCGACCGCCGAGACCAACTGTGTTTTCGCTTTCCTTTGTCCGACCACCTAACCTCTCTTGCCACCAGCAGCTTCGCAAGGTCTCAAACTTGCCCCCAACCCGAACCGATCTGTCAGGACTGTTGATCCGGATCATCCCCAAACATCTGCAAAACATCTCCGCTTTTATTATTTGGACTCGCCTATTTTATTCTCGATCAGACGATTTTAATCGGATGATCCAAACTCCTCTTTTTCATATATATAGTCCACCCCTAGTCTATTTTGGACAACCCTAAAATCCTCCCTTGTCCCTAGCCGCTACCGCCACTCTTCCAAGATCCACCTTGGGATCCCTCCCGATCCATTCCACCCAACCAGATCCACCGACCGCCTCCCTTGTTTTCGGCATCGAACCATCCCCATGTCCCTCCTCGATCCCTCACCCAGCCAACCACCGGTTGCAAGACTGCCCCGAGCCCGGCCCTCGGTTTCTCGCCTCGATCCAGGAGGAGAGGAGCTCCTCCGCTTGCTTGGCCACGACCGACGATCGACGCTTCGCTGGGCGCCAGACCTTCCCGGCGCCTCCTCCTCCGTCACATCACCGCCTCGAGCTCCCCACGACTCCACCTCGTGATCCAGTCGCCTGCCAGTCGCTACTACCGCCATCTCCTCCTCCTCTTGTTCTTCTCGCCTCACCTCTCTCCTCTTCGCTCTGTGGACTCGAACTAGCGCCATGGACTCCTCACCGCCGACGCTGGCCAGATCCGACGCCTGAGCCTCTGCAGAGAGACGCCATTGCCGCTGATCTCGTGATCCGCGCCTCCTCGCTGCCCGTGGCCTCCCATGCCGTGAGCTCGCGCCGCCTTCTTCTCGCCGGTTCTCGCTAAGATCCTCGCCGCCTTGACTCGGCTTCACGGAGCTCGCTTCCTAGCCACGGTGTTCGCTGTTTCTCGCTTCGGCGACAGGAGATGCGCCTCAAGGCTGACCACCGCCAGATCCAAATTTCACGCCCAACCTCCCCCCATCGAGCCAGCCCAATGTGAGGAAGACCATCTCTGCTTGTTCTGTAGTAGCCTAGTTCGGGCCGCCGCCCGATTTGTTTTTTTTTTCGTTCTGGACATTTTAGCTATTTATCCAGAGTATTACAGATTTACAGAAAACCCCCTGTAGTTCATGCATTAATAACTCATTAATCGTGCATCGGATTAAAATGATTTAAACATGTAAACTGCTTAGAATTTTGTGTAGATTAATAATATGCCATTTTCATCCATGTTTAAAATGTTTAAAATGTTGTTTACATTAATTTGCTCCTATGCCATGCTAAAATGATTTATTTCATAACTAAATAACCGTGAACTCGAATTTAATAAACTTTATATGTAAATGGGGTGGAAAATGCCTAGATTAACATGGTCCACTTTATTTTCCTGTTTAAAACTTTTAAAATATGGTTTAGGCAGAACAGTAGCAAATTCATAAATTGCATATGAGGTTCTTCCTAATTGTTGTTTGTTCTTCCTACTCATTTAAACTTGCCTAGTTAGGTAGTTTTGTTATGCTTCACCCCTTGCCATGTTAATCAACATTTAACATTGTTGTGTACCTAAACGAGATCAAACTAAATAACTTGGATAGAGTAGCCATTAATATGCAACTCGCTGCATATTGAGCTCCACTTAACTTGTAGTATTGTTTGTTGCATTTTGCCATGCCATGCCTCATTAAACCGGACATGCATCATATTTGTCTCACAAGATCTTGCCATGATTATGCTTGTGTGTTTACTATGTTGTTTGCTTCTTTCCGGTTGCTTCTCTCGTTAGCTTCTGGTTTCGCTCCGGAGTTGTGAGGACTCGCTCGACCACGTCCGGCTTGTCTTCTTCATGGACTCGTTTCTTCTTCCTAGCGGATTTCGTGCAAGATGACCGCTACCTCGGATCTCACTACTATCATTGCTATGCTAGTTGCTTCGCTTCTATCGCTATGTCGCACTACCTATTACCTGCCTATCAAGCCATCCCAAATTGCCATGAACCTTTAACCTTGACACCTTTCCTATGCAAACCGTTGTTTGGCTATGTTATCGCTTTGTTCAATTTCTTCTTATAGCGCCATAGTTGCGTGAAGTTGAAGATTTCTCCATGGTGGATAGGATTTTGCTGGGATATCACAATATCTCTTATATTATTAATGCATCTATATACTTGGTAAAGGGTGGAAGGCTTGGCCTTATGCCCGTGTTTTGTTCCACTCTTGCCGCTCTAGTTTCCGCCATACCGTGTTATGTTCCCTGATTTTATGCTCTTTACGCTGGTCGGGTGATTTATGGGACCCCTTGACAGTTCGCTTTTGAATAAAACTTGTCCAAAGAAGGCCCAACATTGACTTTTACCATTTGCCTCACCACCACCTACTTTTCCCTTGGGAGTAATTAACCCAAGGGTCATCTTTATTATAGCCCCCGGCCGTTGCTTGTCTAAGCGCTGGTCCAAACTAGAGCCACTTATGTGCCGCCTCTAGGCAACTTGGGGTATCGCTTGTTGTCAGACGATCGCTTCATCCTGGTCGGGCTCGAGACGAGATACGCTGCTACTATCGGGATGTCGGCACGCCGAGGTCTTGCTGGTCTTGTTTTACCATTGTCAAAATGTCTTGTCAGACCGGATACCGAGTCCGACGGAGTGTCTTGGGTGAAGGTCTATTCTTCGATGATCGCGAGAGCTTGTCATGGGTTGTTGGGACACCCCGCAGGTTTAAACTTTCGAGAGCCGTGTCTGCCGTTATGTGGCGATGGGAATTTGTTAATGTTCGCTGTAGATAACTTGACACCAGATCCGAATTAAAACGCATCAATCAAGGTGTAGTCGTGATGGTCTCTTCTCGCGGAGTCCGGAAGTGAACACGGTTTCTAGGTTACGCTTGACGTGAGTAGGTGTTCAGATCACCTCTGATCATTGCTAGCTTCACGACTGCTCCGCTTTGTTTCTCTTCTCGCCTCATTTTATGTATGTTAGCCACCATATCTTCATGAGTCGCCGCAACCTCACCAACTTACCCCTTCCTTTCCCATTAAGCTTTGCTAGTCTTGATACCCATGGTAATGGGATTGTCGAGTCCTCGTGGCTCACCAGATACTTCCAAAACCAGTTTGCAGTGCGAGGATGTTAATGAAAGGTGTGACACAACCAAGCTCAAGGAGGAGCTCGATGAAGATCTTGCCTTTGTGTTGTTTCGCTCTAGTTGATCAAGAGTGGAGCCCAGCTTGGGGTCGATCGGGGACCTTTGTCGATTTGGGGTTCTTCTTTATTTTGGTTCCGTAGTCGGACCTTGATTGTACCGGATGATGTAATGCTTTATTCATGTATTTGTGTGAAGTGGCGATTGTGTCAACTATGTATCTCTTTCCTTATGTATTACATGGTTGTGTGAAGATTACCTCACTTGCGACATTGCTTTCAATGCGTTATGCTCTAAGTCGTGCTTCGACACGGGAGATATAGCCGCATCGAGGGCGCTATGTTGGTAATCGAGCCTTCCCACCTTAGGAGCCCCACCGCTTGATCGCTTTTAGCGGCCGAGTTGTGTCTAGAAAATGTTTTGAGTCATTTAGGATTATATATATCGTAGAGTTGTGTCTAGAAAATGTTTTGAGTCATTTAGGATTGCATATTGAGCTCCACTTAACTTGTAGTATTGTTTGTTGCATTTTGCCATGCCATGCCTCATTAAACCGACATGCATCATATTTGTCTCAAGATCATGCCATGATTATGCTTGTGTGTTTACTATGTTGTTTGCTTCTTTCCGGTTGCTTTCTCTCGTTAGCTTCTGCTTCGCTCGGAGTTGTGAGGACTCGCTCGACCACGTCCGCTTGTCTTCTTCATGGACTCGCTCCTCTTCCTAGCGGGATTTCGTGCAAATGACCGCTACCCTAGATCTCACTACTATCATTGCTATGCTAGTTGCTTGCTCCATCGCTATCCGCACTACCTATTACCTGCCTATCAAGCCATCCCAAATTGCGATGAACCTTTAACCTTGACACCTTTCCCATGCAAACCGTTGTTTGGCTATGTTATCGCTTTGCTCAGCTTCTTCTTATAGCGCTGTTAGTTGCGTGAAGTTGAAGATTTCTCCATGGTGGACAGGATTTTGCTGGGATATCACAATATCTCTTATATTATTAATGCATCTATATACTTGGTAAAGGGTGGAAGGCTTGGCCTTATGCCCGGTGTTTTGTTCCACTCTTGCCGCCTCTAGTTTCCGCCATACCGTGTTATGTTCCCTGATTTTATGCTCCTTACGTGGTCGGGTGATTTATGGGACCCCCGACAGCTCGCTGAATAAAACTTGTCCAGAAGGGCCCAACATTGACTTTTACATTTGCCTCACCACCACCTACTTTTCCCTTGGGAGTAATTAACCCAAGGGTCATCTTTATTATAGCCCCCCGGCCGCTGCTTGTCTAAGCGCTGGTCCAAACTAGAGCCACTTATGGTGCCGCCTCTAGGCAACTTGGGGTATCGCTTGCGTCAGACGCATCGCTTCATCCTGGCCGTGGGCTCGAGACGAGATACGCGCTGCTACTATCGTGATATCGGCACGCCGGAGGTCTTGCTGGTCTTGTTTTACCATTGTCGAAATGTCTTGATGTACCGGATACCGAGTCCGGTCGGTGTGTCTCGGTGAAGGTCTATTCTTCGATGATCGCGAGAGCTTGTCATGGGCTGTTGGGACACCCCGCAGGTTTAAACTTTCGAGAGCCGTGCCCGCGTTATGTGGCGATGGGAATTTGTTAATGTCCGTTATAGATAACTTGACACCAGATCCGAATTAAAACGCATCAATCAAGGTGTAGCCGTGATGGTCTCTTCTCGGCGGAGTCCGGAAGTGAACACGGTTTCGGGTTACGCTTGACGTGAGTAGGTGTTCGTGATCACCTCTTGATCATTGCTAGCTTCACGACTGCTCCGCTTTGTTTCTCTTCTCGCCTCATTTATGTATGTTAGCCACCATATCTTATGAGTCGCCGCCGCAACCTCACCACCTTACCCCTTCCTTTCCCATTAAGCTTTGCTAGTCTTGATACCCATGGTAATGGGATTGTCGAGTCCTCGTGGCTCACCGTGATACTTCCAAAACCAGTTTGCAGTGTGCCTATGTTATCGAAAGCAGTGACGCAACCAAGCTCAAGGAGGAGCTCGATGAAGATCTTGCCTTTGTGTTGTTTCGCTCTAGTTGATCAAGAGGGAGCCCGCTTGGGGTCGATCGGGACCTTTGTCGATTTGGGGTTCTTCTTTATTTTGGTTCCGTAGTCGGACCTTGATTGTATCTCGATGATGTAATGCTTTATTCATGTATTTGTGTGAAGTGGCGATTGTAAGCCAACTATGTATCTCTTTCCCTTATGTATTACATGGGTTGTGTGAAGATTACCTCACTTGCGACATTGCTTTCAATGCGTTATGTTTCTAAGTCGTGCTTCG
The DNA here is from genome assembly GCA_021437245.1 of Aegilops speltoides. NCBI lineage: Eukaryota > Viridiplantae > Streptophyta > Magnoliopsida > Poales > Poaceae > Aegilops > Aegilops speltoides. The sequence goes on along the minus strand of JAHHZJ010001480.1, from coordinate 27,924 downwards.
ACATCGGGAGATATAGCCGCATCGAGGGCGCATAAATGTCAAACCGCGGATCTCGGTAGGGGGTCCCGAATCGCGCGCCTAGGCGGATGGTAACAGGAGACGAGGGACACGATGTTTTACCTGTGTTCGGCCCTCTTGATGGAGGTAAAACCCACGCCCCGCTTGATTAATATTGATAATATGGGTAGTACAAGAGTGGATCTACCACGAGATCAAGGAGGCTAAACCCTAGAAGCTAGCCTATGGTATGATTGTTGTAATGGAGGTTATGTCCACGGATTAAAGCCCTCCGGTTTATATAGACACCGGAGAGGGCTAGGGTTACACAGTAGTCGGTTACAATGGTAGGAGATCTACATATCCAGACGCCAAGCTTGCCTTCCACGCCAAGGAAAGTCCCATCTCGACACGGACGGAGTCTTCAATCTTGTATTCAGAGTCTTGGAGTCCGCGACGATGATAGTCCGCTGTCCCGACACCCCTAGTCCAGACTCCTCAATGGTCATACACCCAATGAAAATAGTTTGTTGGATCTCGATCATAGTGATATACATATTCATAATATTGATGCCAAAAGATGCAAAGTTAATAATGATAATGCAATTTGTTTGTGGTAATCGCTGCTTGGGTCATATCGTAAAGCGCATGAAGAAACTCCATAAAGATGGATTTTCGAATCACTTGGTTATGAATCATTTGATGCTTGCAAACCGTGCCTTTTGGGCAAGATGACTAAAACTCCGCTTCTCCAAACAATGGAACAAGCTACCGACTTATTGGAAATAATACATACCGATGTATGCGATCCAATGAGTGTTGATGCTCGTGGCAAGTATCGTATTTTCTCGACCTTCACAAGATGATTTGAGAAGATATGGGTATATCTACTTGATGAAACATAAGTCTGAAATAGTTGAAAGGTTCAAATAATTTCAGAGTGAAGTAGAAAATCATCGTAATAAGAAAACAAAATTTCGCGATCCGATCATGAGACTAATATTTGAGTTACGAAGTTTGGTCTTCAATTAAAATAATGTGGAATAGTTTCACAGCTCACGCCACCGAACACCACAACGTTATGGTGTGTCCGAACATCGAATCAGACTTTATTGGATATGGTGCGATCTATGATGTCTCTTACTGATTTACCACTATTGTTTTGGGGTTATTGTGACGCCCCGAGACCGATGCGCCAGGTGTCCGCCAGTTATTCGTCGTTGTTTCCATGTCATTTGCTTGCATGTTGCACTTTGCCATGTCATCATTTGCATTTTATCATGTCATCATGTGCATTTCATTTTGCATACATGTTCGCCTCATGCATCCGAGCCTTTTCCCTGTCTGTCTGCTTTTGCAATCCGCGCCCTATCTCACCCTTGCCCCCTCTTTCCCCCTGTTGTGTGCGGGTATTAAACTTTCTCGAATGGTTCGAGGTTTGCCAAGCGGCCTTGGTATAGCACCGTAGACCGCCTGTCAAGTTTCAGGCCATTTGGAGGTCGTTATACTCCAACGGTTAACCGGTAACCAGATAGCCCTCTTTGAGTTGCAGCCCAACACCCTTCCAAAGTGGCCCAAAGCCCAGCAACTCCCTCCATGCTCTCGGTCGCTCGATCACGATCGCAGGGCTGAAAACCGCCTCATTTGGACTCTCCTAGCTCCTCTATGCCTATATATACACCCCCTTGCAAATCCTTGATGATTTCGCCCCTAACCCTAAAATTCCTTCACCACGGACGTGTCCGCCATGCTGGACACGCCCGGCGGACGCGCCACCTCCCGCGAATCACGCCACGCCATCTCGCCGCCTCCTCCAACATGCCTTCGCCACGTACTACTTCTGTCTTCCACACTGGGCCCGCCTGAGCCCATCCGGCTCAGACGGCTCACACACACACAGGCTGCCACACAGCTGCTGCCAAGGCTGCCACTGCCTCAGCTGCCACATCATGGGCTCAAGATTGCTTCCGACTGCTGGCTGCCACAGCAGGGCAAGGCCACCAAGGCCTCGAGCCTCACACAAGGCGCCACAGAAGCCGCCGCCTCCGCTTATCTGCTGGCTGGCCATGCAGATTCGCCTGCCTGGAGCTTCTCACAGCCTGCCTGCCGCTGCTGGCGGCTCTCGAAGGCCAGGCTGCCCGGCCCTGGCTGCCCTGCCCTGCCCTCTGCTCAAGCCCGGCCTCTGCCGGAGTTCTCGCCGAACCGCCTCCACCTCGCCGGAGTTGGGGGTGGATCAAATCCATCAGCCCGCCCATCCAAACGCCTCCGCCTGTCCCGGATCTCTCCGTCCTTAACGCCCCTGGCCCACTTTTCTCAAGGAGGTGAATTTCACCAAGTCCCTGATTCTATCATTTTCATGCATTTTCATAGCATCACATCTCTGCATCCGTAGCTCTGTTTTGTGCATGTAATATGTCAAATTGTTCGACTCGACGAGTACACCATTTCCTTCCATTGCATCATTTTCATTTCAGGTCATCTCGATGCCCGAAATGCTGTTGGAAGAGTGCATGTAGTTGTTAATCTCCTGAAACTGTTATAACTTGCTGTTTTAACATTTTTGCCATGATTTATGTGTGCATCCTATGAGTATGAGCTCTACATGAATGTTGGACTATGCCATGCCATCTTTCCAGGGTGTTGACCTTGTATTTTTGTGAGTTGTGTGCTGAGTGCATTGAGCTTGTAAAATAGGGTAGTTGTCATGTCATTGCTTTTCCCGATGATTCTCATATATTTTGATGCCATGTTAACATGCTTCCACTAATCATTCTATGCATAATCTGGAGATGCTCTATAAACATGTTTTGATATACATGTCATGCTCTATCCATTCATGCCCTTGGTTGCAATTATAGCCTGCTGGAACATGTTCATTTCTTGCTCCAAAGTTGCTTGAAAATGTTTCCCATGCATTGTTTGCATGAGATTCAATTTTCACGAGGTCGCTAGAAGTTGATCCATGTATGCTATGACCTTGCTCTTGCCATGCCTAGCTTCATAAACATGCCTTCTTACTTTTGGTTGCCTTGCCATGCCATGTATTGCTCTGTAGTGAGTGGTTCGTGCTCACTTAACATGCCTACTTATTGTTGTTCTTGCCATGTATAAATCAGATTATAACTTGCCATGTTTACTTGGGTGCCATCATATTTTCCGTGCCTTTTTGGCTCATGGTCAGTAAGGGTCTATTGATATATGCTTTGAGTAGAATCATGCCATGCCTTTGTTTGCCATGATAAGTTCCTGTAACATATTGTTTGATAGCTCTAAACATTGCAACCTGATGTTATTTCCTGATAAGTCTGAAACTGTTATTACTTGCAATATCTCCATGTCATTTTGAGCATGTTCTAGTTGTTTCGGAGATAGCTCAGTGTTAATGTTTTGTTATGCTTTACGGTACTTCATGACCATGCATTTTGTTATTATGTTGGGATGCTGTAGCTTGTTGTTTTGATGCTTGCAAGATGCCTAGTTGCTGCTTTTGGATGATTGTTGCTATGACTTGTATAGTGTGCATGTGTTGCCCGCTGTTCGCTTTTGAGTGTGCTCTATATGAAACTTGCTTGTTTTTGCATGTAGTGCCATATTATCATGTTGCATCCTTGTTTTGGTGTGTTTGCTTGATGTTTGGGTGCATTTTGCATCAATGCCATGTTTGACTTGTTTTGCTCATATCTTCTAGGCCGAGTCTCAATCTAATGAACTTTATATGTAACTTGACTAGAATTTCGTGTAGATCATCTTGGTGCATCTTAACTTGCTGGTTAACAACTTGAACATAAGGTTTATTCAGTTCTGGACTAATTTCGAAATTTGCATATGAGGACTTACCGAATTGTTATATGTTGTTTCCTACCTCATTTAAACTTGCCTTGATGTGTTGTTCTTGTTTGCATCATCTCTTGCCATGAGTAGCTTCATGTAGCTTGGTCATGCATCATGCTTGTTGTGCACCATGCTTGTTCATGTGTGGTGTGTTTACCTATGTTGTGTGCTTTTTCTCGATAGTACCTGCTTCGCTGTGGATCATGAGGATTCGCTCGCTCACGCAGGTGGTTCGCCTTCGTGGCTTCATCTTCTTCATTGATTCGCTCTTCCTTGCGGATTTCGTGCAAGATGACCGCTACCCGATCTCACTACTATCATTGCTATGCTAGTTGCCTCGTTTTTTCGCTATGCTGCGCTACCTATTACTTGTTTGTCCAGCCATCCCAAATTGCCATGAACCTCTAACCTTTGACACCTTTCCTATGCAAACCGTTGTTTGGCTATGTTACCGCTTTTGCTCAGCCCTCTTATAGCGCTGTTAGTTGCAGTGAAGTTGAAGATTGCTCCATGGTGGACAGGTTTTTGATTGGGATATCACATTATCTCTTATATTATTAATGCATCTATATACTTGGTAAAGGGTGGAAGGCTCGGCCTTATGCCCGGTGTTTTGTTCCACTTTGCCGCCTCTAGTTTCCGCCATACCGTGTTATGTTCCCGGATTTTATGCTCCTTACGCTGGTCGGGTGATTTATGGGACCCCCCAGCTTCGCTTTGAATAAAACTTGTCCAAAGAAGGCCCAACATTGACTTTTACCATTTGCCTCACCACCACCTACTTTTTTCCCTTGGGAGTCGCTTCTCGAGGGTCATCTTTGTTTTAGCCCCCGGCCAAGGCTTGTCTAAGTGTTGGTCCAAACCGAAGCGATGTCCGCGGCCCTGGCAACTGTGGTCTATGCCAACCCGACGCCTTGCTCATCCGGTGTGCCCCGAGAACGAGATATGCGCAGCTCCTATCGGGATTGTCGGCGATCGGGCGGCTTTGCTGGTCTTGTTTTACCATTGTCGAAATGTCTTGATGTACCGGATTCCGAGACCGATCGGGTCTTCCGGTGAAGGTCTATTCTTCGATGATCGCGAGAGCTTGTCATGGGCTGTTGGGACACCCCCGCAGGTATAAACTTTCGAGAGCCGTGCCTGCGGTTATGTGGCGATGGGAATTTGTTAATGTCCGGTTGTAGATAACTTGACACTTGATCCGAATTAAAACACATCAACCGAGTGTGTAGCCGTGATGGTCTCTTCTCGCGGAGTCCGGAAGTGAACACGGTTTCGTGTTATGATTGGCGAAGTAGGTGTTCAGATCACCTCTTGATCATTGCTAGTTGACGACTGCTCCGCTTTGTTTCTCTCTCGCCTCATTTGCGTGCATGTTAGCCACCATATCATGCTTAGTCGCCGCAACCTCACCACTTTACCCCTTCCTTACCCATTAAGCTTTGCTAGTCTTGATACCCATGGTAATGGGATTGCTGAGTCCTCGTGGCTCACCAGATACTTCCAAAACCAGTTTGCAGTGTGCCTATGTTATCGAAAGGTGTGACGAACCAAGCTCAAGGAGGAGCTCGATGAAGATCTTGCCCTTTGTGTTGTTTTCGCTTCTAGTTGATCAAGAGTGGAGCCCAGCTTGGGGTCGATCGGGACCTTTTGTCGATTTGGGGTTCTTCTTGTATTTTGGTTCCGTAGTCGGACCTTGATTGAATCTGGATGATGTAATGCTTTATTCATGTAATTGTGTGAAGTGGCGATTGTAAGCCAACTATGTATCTCTTTCCCTTATGTTTTACTTGGGATGTGAAGATTACCTCACTTATGACATTGCTTTCAATGCGGTTATGCCTCTAAGTCGTGCTTCGACACGGGAGATATAGCCGCATCGAGGGCGCTATAAGTTGGTAATCGAGCCTTCCCGACCTTAGGAGCCCCACCGCTGATCGCTTTTAGTGGCCGAGTTGTGTCTAGAAAATGTTTTGAGTCATTTAGGATTATATATATCGGAGAGTTAGGAATTCTTTTACTCCCCAGTCCCTTGACCTTCTCGTGAGGTATCCCGACGAGAGTTTTGACTCTTCTCTCTCAAATTTCACTAAAAAAATTTTTAGGATCACGCTGGTATCTTAGAATCGTTCGATGGTTTTATGATGACAACATTGTCTTGGTTGCCTCCCCGTCATTTAGGGGTTGTGGCAGTGTCCCGGGAGTTGAGCTCCGAGGTGTTGTCGCCATAATTTTATCGCTGCAGCTCTCGAATACCGAGTTTAGTACGCGACATCGAAAATCTCTTTATGCGCTTGTTGGTGAGATAACCCCGCTAACCCAAAGATCGAGGTGAGTACGGAGTATTGCCATGACTTGTATAACGGATGCTTTTCAAGGTTGAGGTAGACGATTTCAAGGTTTCTTGGTTATGTGTTGACGGATGGATACAAATGGATGTAGGGATTGTTAGTTTGAGTGAGATATATTGCTTCCCTATATCCCCAACACCGATTGCATAACCGTAAAGTTTCGGAGTTTCATAGGTGGGAATTCAAGTAGCTCTTAGGATATCTTTCCGACGGATGTATGATATGAAATTGGGGTTCACGCCTAGTGGTCCGCCTATTCACGGTTGGTTTTACAAAGGGTCTTGTTGTGTCTTAAAGAGTCCTTGGCTATGCCGACTGGGACGCTTCAGATGTCATGTGCACCGCTTTGTACATGATGGTGCTGCACGATTGAGCCCATGTAGGCCCCACCACTAAAACTTCTTGACTAAATCTCTATCATATGTTTGTTCCGCTTATTCTCGCAAGCCAAATCCTTTGTTTTGTGTTATTCGTGGTATTCGAGTTGCTTCAATGTCAAATGTTGAATCCATACCTTTCCTAAACGGTGTTCTCATATTGCTATGTGAATACTAATCCTTTTGATCATTAAGGTTGTCATGTTAATTCTTTTCCTACCGCGTGCTTTCTTCAAGTGGATCCCATCATTTTTCCCATCCGCAAGATCAATTCTAAGTTTTCAACGGTGTTTGTTTCATCCGTCCCAAGTTGCCTTTTGTTTCCCACCCTCCCACCCTTTTTCTTCAAGGACTTAGATTTCTTAATCGAGTATCCATTTATTCATGTGAAGTCTCTTCATTCTTTTCTTTCAATGTTCTTATCCGGTGATTTCCCATGAAGATGCTCAACAGCTTCAAGTTCATCATCCTTCTTTGTTGTTTCTTCTCCGTGGATTCAAGTCAAGTTTTGTTGATCATACCTTTTTTCTCATTTCAATGTCTTCTCATACCGTGCACCTCATTATCATTCTACTTCGCTATTTGTTATTCCGGAGTGCTCAAGATATCTCAAGATTCGTGTTTCCACTCTGATTCGCTCAAGCTCTTTCGAGATTGTTATCACATTCAAGCCATTTAATTCAACCAGTGCAATCTCTTTAAATCATTTCAACGGTGTTTTCTTTTGAGGGCCCTAACCCACGTGTCTTTTCCTGTGATCTTACCCGACTCTTCTATTTTCCGAGCTATCCTAAATTCTTCTCCAAGTTTGACATAAGAATGAGTTATCATCACCAAATGTTTTCTCCAAGATCTTTCAAATTCTTTTCATAGTTGGCTCAACCTCTTCGCTTTTGATTCTTACTTTAGTATCTCAACAATTCTTGGTGGTGTTTCTCGTTGTCATTCTCATCATTTGAAGATCAAGAAGAGTTTCTCTTAATCTTGGTCCATTCTCTTGAATATTCATGGTTCTAGCTTCATGCTATCCTCATAATTGTTTTCGATTGTGAGAATTCTTTTTCACCCATCCTGAGCATTTCATGAGTTGTTTCCATTTCTTTCTTCCAAGGCCATCATGTCATAATTCTTTATTCTCAGCGTAGCTATCGCTCTCCAAATCTTACCGGTGATTCGCTCAAATATCCTCTAATCAGTTCATGATCTCCTTGTTATCATGTATCTAAATTCCTCAAGTATCTTCATTCATTTTGCAATTCTTACCGGTGATGCACCCCTACTTCGATCATTTTCAATTCTTACGGTGGTTCTTTCAAGATCTCTTTTCCTTGTTCATCATATCAATTCATTTGTTGTTCCAATCCTACCGTGGTTCATTGAAGACCTTCTCAAGTTTTGATATATCTCTTTAATCCTTTCTACGAGAATAAGTAGTATGCCAAACCGCTGATTGTCATCAATTTAATTGGTGAAGGATAAACATAACATAATTCTTATTCTTGTTCATCCAAGTGATTAATTCTTTATTCCGAGGCCCTTAAAATTCTCGGTTTCATTTGTTTCATCTTCTTTTTCCCGGAGTTCCAAGCTCTAATTATCACGAAGATCCATCTAAATCATTGCAAGGCTTCACCTTGTGTTTTCAACTTCTCCTTCTTTCCACCATCCTTTTAATACCGGAGTTTCTTCATGGTGGTTCGTCAAGGATTCCTTTTCATTCTTCAATTGTTTTTCAAGATTTCTCTCAAGCTTTACTCAAAAAAATAAGCAGGGTGCTCAACACTTGTTTTATTTTGAGAAGCTCAAGTATTCTCCGTCTTGCAATCCGGAGTGCAATTCTTTCTACCATATTTTGGAGGTGGTATTATGTCATTCATGATAATTTGAGTTCATGTTCAATTCCTTCCATTTACAGTCGGAGTGCTGCCCAAATTATTTCAATCTTCTTCCTCTCCCATCTTGTTTTAACCGGAGTGGTTTCAATTCCATCTTGTCCATTAAACTCTTGATTCATGCCTTTGCAACCTTCAAGTCCTTGTAATACTCTTTTGTTCCTCTTTTCTAACGGATTGTTTGCAATCTCGCTCATCTCTGTTGTACTTTTTCTTCTAAATTGCTCAACCTCTCAAGGTTCATGGTTTCACCTGCTCACAAAGAAGCAACTTAGTTTTACCTCTTCTCTTCCTCTTCGGTTTTCCTCCTGCCATCCTAGATCTCGACGAGATCCTCTCGTAGTGGTGGAGGTTGTGACGCCTCGAGACCGATGCGCCAGGTGTCCGCCAGTTATTCGTCGTTGTTGCCATGTCATTTGCTTGCATGTTGCACTTTGCCATGTCATCATTTGCATTTTATCATGTCATCATGTGCATTTCATTTTGCATACATGTTCGCCTCATGCATCCGAGCCTTTTCCCCGTTGTCTGCTTTTGCAATCCAAATACCCTATCTCACCCGGCCCCCTCTTCTCTCTCCTGTTAGTGCGGGTATTAAACTCTTCGAATGGTTCGAGGTTTGCTAAGCTGCCTTGGTATAGCACCGTAGACCGCCACAAGTTTCGTGCCATTTGAGGTCGTTTATACTCCAACGGTTAACCGGTAAATCAGATAGCCCTCTTTGAGTTGCAGCCCAACACCCTTCCAAAGTGGCCCAAAGCCCAGCAAACTCCCTCCATGCTTTCGCCGCTCGATCACGATCACAGTGGGTCGAAAACCGCCCTCATTTGAACTCTCCTAGCTCCTCTATGCCTATATATACACCCCTTTCCAAATCCTTGATGATTTCGCCCCTAACCCTAAAATTCTTCACCACGGACGTGTCCGTCCACGCGGACATCGCCCGCTGGACGCCCACCTCGCTAATCACGCTACGCCACGCCATCTCGCCGCTTCTCCTCCAACAAGCTACCGCCACGTACTACCTCTGTCCTTTCACACAAGGCTGCCCGCCTGAGCCTATCCGGCTCAAGACGCCCACACACTGCTGCCGCCTGCTGCCAAGCCTCACCATGGCTGCCGCATTTACCGGCCTCAAGATCAAGCTCCAGACTGCTTGCACATTGCACTTACGCTGCCGCTGCCGCTCTCACACACACACAGGGCTAGGCCGGCCAAGGCCTCCCTCGAGCCCCACAGGCCAAGGCCACAGAAGCCGCCGCCGCCCGCCATCTGGCCACGGCCACAGATCTCGCCGCCCGGAGCTTCTGCCTCACAGCACTCAAGCACTGCCGGGCGGCGCCTCGAAGGCCAAGGCCCAGCCTGCCGCCTCCGGGCCTGCCTCCTCAGGCCTCGCCCGGCCTGCCGCCGGGTTCTCGCTGAACCGGCCCACCTCGCCGGAGTTGGGGTGGATCAGATCCATCAGCCCGCCTAACCAACGCCCGCCGTCCTGGATCTCTCCGTCTTAACATCCCTGCCCACTTTTCTCATGGAGGTGAATTTCCACTAAGTCTCCAGATTCTATCATTTTCATGCATTTTCATAGCATCACATCTCTGCATCCGTAGTCTGCTTTTGTGCGTGTAATATGTCAAATTGTTCGCCTTGACGAATACATCATTTCATTCCATTGCATCATTTTCATTTGAGGTCATCTTGATGCCCGAAATGCTGTTGGAAGAGTGCATGTAGTTGTTAATCATTAAACTGTTATAACTTGTCGCTTTTAACATTTTTGCCATGATTTATGTGTGCATCCTATGAGTATGAGCTCTACATGAATGTTGGATTATGCCATGCCATCTTTCCAGGGTGTTGACCTTGTATTTTTGTGAGTTGTGTGCTGAGTGCATTGAGCTTGTAAAGTAGGGTAGTTGTCATTGTCGCTTTTCCGACAGATTCTCATATATTTTGATGCCATGTTAACATGCTTCCACTAATCATTCTATGCATAATCTGGAGATGCTCTATAAACATGTTTTGATATACATGTCATGCTCTATCCATTAATGCCCTTGGTTGCAATTATAGCCTGCTGGAACATGTTCTTTTCTTGCTCCAAAGTTGCTTGAAAATGTTTATCGATGATTGTTTGCATGAGATTCAATTTTCACGAGGTCGCTAGAAGTTGATCCGTATGCTATGACCTTGATCTTGCCATGCCTAGCTTCATAAACATGCCTTCTTACTGTTGGTTGCCCTGCCATGCCATGTATTGCTCTGTAGTGAGTGGTTCGAGCTCACTAACATGCCTACTTATTGTTGTTCTTGCCATGTATAAATCAGATTATAACTTGCCATGTTTACTTGGGTGCCATCATATTTTCCGTGCCTTTTTGGCTCATGGTCAATAAGGGTCTATTGATATATGCTTTGAGTAGAATCATGCCATGCCTTTGTTTGCCATGATAAGTTCCTGTAACATGTTGTTTGATAGCTCTAAACATTGCAACCTGATGTTATTTCCTGATAAGTCTGAAACTGTTATTACTTGCAATATCTCCATGTCATTTTGAGCATGTTCTAGTTGTTTCTGGAGATAGCTCAGTGTTAATGTTTTGTTATGCTTTACGTGTACTTCATGACCATGCATTTTGTTATTATGTTGGGATGCTGTAGCTTGTTGTTTTGATGCTTGCAAGATGCCTAGTTGCTGTTTTGGACAGATTGTTGCTATGACTTGTATAGTGTGCATGTGTTGCCTGCTGTTCGCTTTTGAGTGTGCTCTATATGAAACTTGCTTGTTTTTGCATGTAGTGCCATATTATCATGTTGCATCCTTGTTTTGGTGTGTTTGCTTGATGTTTGGGTGCATTTTGCATCAATGCCATGTTTGACTTGTTTTGCTCATATCTTCTAGGCCGAGTCTCAATCTAATGAACTTTATATGTAACTTGACTAGAATTTCGTGTAGATCATCTTGGTGCATCTTAACTTGCTGGTTAACAACTTGAACATAAGGTTTATTCAGTTCTGGACTAATTTCGAAATTTGCATATGAGGACTTACCGAATTGTTATATGTTGTTTCCTACCTCATTTAAACTTGCCTTGATGTGTTGTTCTTGTTTGCATCATCTCTTGCCATGAGTAGCTTCATGTAGCTTGGTCATGCATCATGCTTGTTGTGCATCATGCTTGTTCATGTGTGGTGTGTTTACCTATGTTGTGTGCTTTTTTCTCGATAGTACCTGCTTCCGCTATGCGATCGTGAGGATTCGCTCGCTCACGCAGTGGTTCGCCTTCGTGGCTTCATCTTCTTCATGGATTCGCTCTTCTTCCTTATGGATTTCAGGCAAGATGACCGCTACCGGATCTCACTACTATCATTGCTATGCTAGTTGCCTCGTTTTTTCGCTATGCTGCGCTACCTATTACTTGTTTGTCCAGCCATCCCAAATTGCCATGAACCTCTAACCTTTGACACCTTTCCTATGCAAACCGTTGTTTGGCTATGTTACCGCTTTTGCTCAGCCCTCTTATAGCGCTAGTTGCAGTGAAGTTGAAGATTGCTCCATGGTGGACAGGTTTTTGGATTGGGATATCACATTATCTCTTATATTATTAATGCATCTATATACTTGGTAAAGGATGGAAGGCTCGGCCTTATGCCGGTGTTTTGTTCCACTCTGCCGCCTCTAGTTTCCGCCATACCGTGTTATGTTCCCGGATTTTATGCTCCTTACGCTGTCGGGTGATTTATGGACCCCCGACAGTTCGCTTTGAATAAAACTTGTCCAAAGAAGGCCCAACATTGACTTTTACCATTTGCCTCACCACCACCTACTTTTTCCCTTGGGAGTTGCTTCTCGAGGGTCATCTTTATTTTAGCCCCCGGCCGTTGCTTGTCTAAGTGCTGGTCCAAACCGAAGCGATGTCCGGCGCTCGGCAACCAGGGTCTATGCCAACCCGACGCCTTGCTCATCCGGTGTGTGCTCGAGAACGAGATATGCGCAGCTCCTATCGGGATTGTCGGCGACGGGCGGCTTTGCTGGTCTTGTTTTACCATTGTCGAAATGTCTTGATGTACCGATTCCGAGATCGATCGGGTCTTCCCGGTGAAGGTCTATTCTTCGATGATCGCGAGAGCTTGTCATGGGCTGTTGGGACACCCCGCAGGTATAAACTTTCGAGAGCCGTGTCTGCTGTTATGTGGCGATGGGAATTTGTTAATGTCCGGTTGTAGATAACTTGACACTTGATCCGAATTAAAACACATCAACCGAGTGTGTAGCCGTGATGGTCTCTTCTCGGCGGAGTCCGGAAGTGAACACGGTTTCGTGTTATGATTGGCGAAGTAGGTGTTCGTGATCACCTCTTGATCATTGCTAGTTGACGCACTGCTCCGCTTGTTTCTCTTCTCGCCTCATTTGCGTATGTTAGCCACCATATCATGCTTAGCCGCTGTCGCAACCTCACCACTTTACCCCTTCCTTACCCATTAAGCTTTGCTAGTCTTGATACCCATGGTAATGGGATTGCCGAGTCCTCGTGGCTCACCAGATACTTCCAAAACCAGTTTGGTGTGCCTATGTTATCGAAAGGTGTGACGAACTAAGCTCAAGGAGGAGCTCGATGAAGATCTTGCCCTTTGTGTTGTTTTCGCTCTAGTTGATCAAGAGTGGAGCCCAGCTTGGGGTCGATCGGGACCTTTTGTCGATTTGGGGTTCTTCTTGTATTTTGGTTCCGTGAGTCGGACCTTGATTGAATCGATGATGTAATGCTTTATTCATGTAATTGTGTGAAGTGGCGATTGTAAGCCAACTATGTATCTCTTTCCTTATGTTTTACTTGGGATGTGTGAAGATTACCTCACTTGCGACATTGCTTTCAATGCGTTATGCTCTAAGTCGTGCTTCGACACGGGAGATATAGCCGCATCGAGGGCGCTATGCTTATGCATTAGAGACACTGCATTCACGTTAAAAGGGCACCATCTAAACTGCTGAGACGACACCATATGAATCGTGGTTTAGCAAGAAACCCAAGTTGTCGCTTTCTAAAGTTTGGGGCTATGATGCTTATGTGAAAAGTTTCATCCTCGATAAGCTCAAACCCAAATCGAGAAGTGCGCTTTCATATAATACCCAAAGGAAACTGTTGGGTACACCTTCTAATCCAAGGCAAGATATTCGTTGTTAAAATGGATCCTTTCTAGAGAAGGAGTTTCTCTCGAAAGAAGTGAGGGGAGGAAAGTAGAACTTGATGAGGTAACCATACCTTCTCCCGAATTGAAAAATACTTCATCACCGAAATCAGTTCCAAAGTGATTCCTACACCAATTAGTGAGGAAGCTAATGATGATGATCATGAAACTTCAGATCAAGTTACTACAGAACCTCGTGAGGTCTTCCAGAGTACGGTCCGCACCAGAGTGGTACGGTAATCCTGCTCAAAGTCATGTTACTAGACCATGATAAACCTACGAACTATGAGGAAGCGATGATGAGCCCAGATTCCGCAAAATGGCTTGAGGCCATGAAATCTGAGATGGGATCCATGTATGAGAACAAAGTGTGGACTTTGGTGGAGTTGCCCGATGATCGGCAAGCCATATTGTATAAATGGATCTTCAAGAGGAAGACGGACGCTGATAGTAGTGTTACTATCTACAAAGCTAGACTTGTCGAAAAAGGTTTTTGACAAAGTTCAAGGTGTTGAAGACAATGAGATTTTCTCACTTGTATCGATGCTTAAAAGTCTGTCTGAATCATGTTAGCAATTGCCACATTTTATGAAATTTGGCAAATGGATGTCAAAACTACATTCCTTAATGGATTTATTAAAGAAGAGTTGTATATGATACAACCGTAAGGTTTTGTCAATCCTAAAGGTGCTAACAAAGTGTGCATGCTCCAAATGATCCATCTATGGATCGTGTAAGCATCTCAGAGTTAGAATATATGCTTTGATAAGTTGATCAAAGCATATAGTTTTGTACTGACTTACGGTGAAGCTCGATTTACAAGAAAGTGAGTAGGAGCACTACAAGATTTCGATAAGTATATGTGAATGACATATTGTCGATCGGAAATAATGTAGAATTATTCTCGCAGCATAAAGGAGTGTTTGAAAGGAGTTCTTTAAAAGAAAGACCTCAAGAAGCTACTTATATATTGAGCATCAAGATCTATTGAGATAGATCAAGACGCTTGATAAGATTTTCAATGAGCACATACCTTGACAAGTTTTTGAAGTAGTTCAAATGGAAAAGTCAAAGAAAGAGTTCTTGCCTGTGTTGCAAAGGTGTGAAATTGAGTAAGACTCAAATCCCACTACCTACGTAAAATAGAAAAGAGAATGAAAGTCATTCCTCCGCCTCACCATAGGTTCTATAAAGTATGCTATGCTATGTACCAAACCTATTGTATACCTTGCATGTAATTGGGCAATGGAGTATAATAGTGATCTAGGAGTAGATCATCGACATTGGTCGTGAGAATATCCTTAGTGAGGACTAAGGAAATATTTCTCGATTATGGAGGTGATAAAGAGCCCGTCAGAAAGAGTTACGATCGGTGCAAGTTTTACACCGATCCAGATGACTCTAAGTCTCAACTGATACATATTGAAAGTGGGAGCAATTAGCTAGAGTAGTCTGCATGAGCATTGTAGACATAGAATATTTGCAAAATACATACTACTCAATGTGACAGACTGCTGACTAAGCTTCTCTCACGAGCAAAACATGATCACACCTTAGTACTCTTGGATGTTAATCACATAAGTTTATGTGAACTAGATTATTGACTCTAGTAAACCCTTTGGTGTTGGTCACATGACGATGTGAACTATGGGTGTTAATCATATGCAGATATGAATATTGGTGTTAAATCACATGGCGATGTGAACTAGATTATTGACTCTAGTGCAAGTGGGAGATCAAGGAAATATGCCCTAGAGGCAATAATAAAGTTATTATTTATTTCCTTATTTCATGATAAATGTTTATTATTCATGCTAGAATTGTATTAACCGAAACATAATGCATGTGTGAATACATAGACAAACATAGTGTCACTAGTATGCCTCTACTTGACTAGCTCATTGAATCAAAGATGGTTAAGTTTCCTAGCCATAGACATGAGTTGTCATTTGATTAACGGATCACATCATTAGGAGAATGATGTGATTGACTTAACCCATTCCGTTAGCTTAGCACTTGATCGCTTAGTATATTGCTATTGCTTTCTTCATGACTTATACATGTTCCTCGTAACTATGAGATTATGCAACTCCTGCTTATCGGGAACACTTTGGTGCTACCAAACATCACAACATAATCGGGTGATTATAAAGGAGTACTACAGTGTCTCCAAAGGTACATGTTGGAGATTAGGTTTTGTCACTCCGATCATCGGAGAGGTATCTCGGCCCTCTCTGTAATGCACATCACTATAAGCCTTGCAAGCAATGTAGATACGAGTTAGTTACGGAATGATGCATTACGTAACGAGTAAAGAGACTTGCCGGTAATGAGATTGAACTAGGTATTGGATACCGACGATCGAATCTCTCGCAAGTAACATACCGATGACAAAGGAACAATGTATGTTGTTATGCGTTTGACCGATAAAGATCTTCATAGAATATGTAGGAGCCAATATGGGCATCCGTGTTCCGCTATTGGTTATCGACCGAGAATAGTTCCGTGTCATGTCTACATAGTTCTCGAACCCGTAGGGTCCGCATACTTAAGGTTTCAATGATGCTTATATTATGAGTTTATGAGTTTTGATGTACCAAAGGAGTTCGGAGTCCTGATGAGATCAGGGACATGACGAGGAGTCTCAAATGGTCGAGACGAAAGATCGATATATTGGACAACTATATTCGAGTTCGAAAGGTTCCGAGTGATTCGGTATTTTTCGAGTACCGAGAGTTACGGAATTTGCCGAGGAGTATATGGGTCTTATTGGGACATACGGGAATAGAGGAGAGAGGTCAAAGGAAGGAGGCCTCGCGCCTCTAGTCCGACTGGACAAGGGGCGCAGCCCTTTCCTTCTTCCTCTCCCTTTCCCCTTCTCCTACTCCAACAAGGGAGGTGGAATCCTACTAGGACTAGGAGTCCTAGTAGGACTCCACACTTGGCGCGCCTCCTAGGTCCGCCTCCTCCCCTTGCTCCTTTATATATAGCAAAGGGGCACCCCAAGACACACAAGTTGATCTTCAAGATCGCTCTCAGCTGCAGTGCGGTGCCCCTCCACCATATTCCACCTCGGTCACATTGTCACGGAGTTTAGGCGGCCTCGCGTCGGTAGAACATCACCATCGCCACCACGCCACAGGCCGATGGAACTCATCCCTCGACACTTTGCTGGATCGGAGTCCGGGA
This sequence comes from Aegilops speltoides, assembly GCA_021437245.1. NCBI lineage: Eukaryota > Viridiplantae > Streptophyta > Magnoliopsida > Poales > Poaceae > Aegilops > Aegilops speltoides. The sequence continues at coordinate 11,103 of JAHHZJ010001480.1, read as the reverse complement.
TCATCATCGAAATGAACGTAGTGCTGAACTCGGAGGTGCCGTGACGCTCGTGCTTGGATCGGTCGGATCGTGAAGACGCACGACTACATCAACCGCTGTTGTCATAACGCCCGCTTACGGCTTCACGAGGGTACGTGGACAATACTTCCCCTCTCGCTGCTATGCCATCACCATGATCTTGCGTAGCGAGGATTTTTTTGAAATTACTACGCTCCCCAACAAAGAAAAGCCGATGATACCAAGCAGGTTGTAGCCGAACTCAAGTGGGAGTTCGACGAAGACCTTGGACGTTGTCAGTTTTCATTTCATGTTGATCAAGAGTGGAGCCTAGTTGGGACGATCGATCTAGCAGCTTGGTTATCTTCTTTTCATTTGGATTTGTCCGTAGTCGGACTATGTGTGTACTCTAATGATGTATGAATTATATGTTCATTGTGTGAAGTGGCGATTGTAAGCCAACTCTTTATCCCTTTCTTGTTCATTACATGGGATTGTGTGAAGATGACCTTCTTATATTAAAACCACAATGCGGTTATATTTCTAAGTCGTGGCTTCACACGTGAGAGATATAGCCGATCATGGGTGTTATGTTCGACACTCTTACTTATCGAAGGACTATGATTGATCCCCTATACTTTTGGGTCATCACATGACATGTATTGATCGTCATATTATGATAAAAAGATGGGGTTTATTCATAGGTGAGTTTATCTTGTCTACATCCCGCAATCTTGCTTATATGCTATTCCGCTCTTTTATGAACTTAATACTCTAGATGCATGCGGATAGGGGTCAATGTGTTGAGTAATAATAGTATATGCGCATGTGAGTCGGTCTACTTGTCTCGCACGTGATGCCTATATATGATCATTGCCTTGGATATCATCATAATTATTTGATTTTCTATCAATTGCCCAACAATAATTTGTTTACTCCAATCGTGATGTTATTTTCAAGAGAGAAGCCTCTAGTGAAAACTATGCCCCCCTGGTCTATCTTTTATCATATATTAAACCAAAAATACCTTGCTATGTTTTTTTCTTTATTTATTGTATTTTGTATTTTGTTCAATCTATATATCTATTTATCACCATAAAAACTAATCTTGCTCAGAATCACGAGGGATTGCCAAAGCCTTGTGTAGGATCGAAGTATGTCTAGAGGGGGGTGATTAGACTACTTGACAACTTAAAATTTAGCCTTTTGATTGGAGTAGTTTCTTAGCAAGTTCACAATGATAACCAAGTCAAGTATCACCCTACACATGCAATTCTTGAGTTATGGCAGCGGAAAGTAAATTGCATGTATAGTAAATGAGAGGTGGAGAAGAGCAAACGCAATGGAGACACGGAGATTTTTTCTCGTGGTTCCGAGTAGGTGGTGCTATCGCCAATCCACGCTGATGGAGACTTCAACCCACGGAGGGTAACGGCCATGAGTCCACGGAGGGCTCCACCCACTAAGGGTCCACGGAGAAGCAACCTTGTCTATGCCATCATGGCTTACGCCCACGGAGGACTAGCCTTACTCGGTAGATCTTCACGAAGCAGGCGATCTCCTTGCCTTTTACAAACTCCTTGGTTCAACTCCACATCATGACGGAGGCTCCCAAGCGACACCTAACTAATCTAGGAGGCACCACCTCCAAAAGGTAATAGATGGGGTTGGTGATGATGAACTCCTTGCTCTTGTGCTTCAAATGATATCTCCCCAACACTCAACTCTCCTCACCGATTTGGCTGTGGTGGAGGAAGGGATTGAGTGGAAAGCAACTTGGAAAGACTAGAAATCAAGTGTCATATGGTGGGAGTGGAGCAACTTGATCTCAACACAAGGGTAGGTAGTTTTCTTCTAAATGTAAGGTAGGAGTGGTAGTTCTTTCTCGATGGCTCTCTCCACTAATGAAGAGGAGGTGGAGGGTATTTATAGCCTCCACACAAAATCCAACTGCTACACACATTTGAGTAATCTCGGTCGACCGGTTGACAACTCGGTCGACCGAAGTTCAAATCTTAGAACGTTGGGATTTTCTTGGGACCAAAATACAATCTCTGCTAGACCGATTCTTCCAAAGTCTAGGGTTTGCCAATCTTGGGACCGATTTTCTCATCTCGGTGACACCGATTTGAGTACGTATGTTACATGGCTTGGCAACACCAATTTCGAATGACCGAGTTTGGAATCGGAAAATCCGAGATTCTTAGGGTTTGGCTATATGGCCGAGGTGGTTCATCTCGTGTGACTCGAGTTTGGAATCGGGGACCGAGATTACTTATGGGTTTATGTTGGAATGAAAGATTGCTGATTGTTTGAGAGATAAATCACTAAGCACTTTAGAGCAACCAGATCATCATCATAACCTCACCCCTTTTAATAGTATTGGCTTTCCTATGGACTCAATGTGATCTTGGATCACTAAACCAAAATGGAGTCTTGAGCTTTTGCCAATGTTTTCCTTAGCATTTTGAGGGGTCCACATCATCACCATTGCCATTCCCATATCAACGAACTTTCTCAAATATTCTCAAGAAATGATTAGTTCAATGATATATATGTTGTTAATTACCAAAACCACCGGGATTAGTTGCACTTTCAATCTCCCCTTTTGGTAATTGATGACAACATATAGATCAAAGCTTCATAAATGATATAATCAATGAATAACATCGTCGCTTTGAGAAGTATGTGATAAGCAAGAGCTCCCCTAAATTTGTGCATTATTTAAGATTTATGCTTGAATGCAAATGCACAATCGATTAGGATCATGGGTTACTCTTCCATGTCACATACATCTTGGTGGAGCGCACAAAATGATAAGAATGAATAGCATGCACCCAATCACCAAGACATGAGTAAATGATCATACAAGATATGAATGGAATATGATAAGCATCAAGCACTCATTACACAAGATGATCAAGCACTCATCAAAGATAGAGCAAACGAGTATCAAGCACACGAAGTATCTCAAAGAACTCAAAAGTATCTCAAGGAAAACCGCAAACTAAAGAGCAAAACGAGCACTCTCTCTCTCGAAGGCCTATGATCTATACACTTTTCCCTTTGGCAACAAGTTACCAAAAGTTCGAAGGTATAGAGCTAATCGCCACTGGACTCACCGGGCGCCTCCTCAAGGCCGATGGAGTGGAGATGGCTGATTCGCGAAAGCTTCGCCAAGTCTGTGGAGCCGAGGAGGATACCGAGCTGGTGCCGGAACCGACGGAGCAGAGGAGGTGCTGATGTAGTAGCCCTGATCTCGACATCGAATAGCAAATGATCCGGCTTTTGTAGGCACTGCAGCAGCTGCTCATAGTCATCCCGACCATGTCACCTTCCATCTCCTTCATGAGTTCTCGCTTTTCTCCTCTTAGCTTCCTCGACATCCGTGATCTGCTTGTTGACGGTGACCTGACTTCACCACCTTGACGCCCAGAGCATGGAACTTATCCTCAACGATCCTCTCAAGGCTCTCCCGAGATTGCACTATGCCGCCAGCGAGCTCAATTCTCCGAGTGGCTTCAAGAAGTTGTTCGCAACGCCTTGGGCTTTGTCAGCCGCTTCTTTCTCGCTTTAGCTTGTTTAGCGCCTTCAGACTTAGCATGTCCTTCTACGATGTGGAGCATTCTCAACATCACAACCTCGTTGTCCTCATGTTCAGCTGCAGCGGGCAAGTGGGGTCTATCCAATGTAGGTGTCCGTGCAAACTTGGCATTGATGAGCATCCAATATGCTGAGCAAACCCACACGACCTCTTCTTCGGGTCACACGTCCTCTTGATAGTCTCAACTATCGTGTCCATCACCTTAAAAGGTGTCTTCGATCTAGAATGTGCAGATGTTGATAGAGTACCTCTTATCATGCGGTGGTCCTCGACTTAGGCATCAATGTATGCCTCGTAATGGTGTTGGTGGTTGGGAGACCCGCTCAAGGTAGTAGATCAACCAAGCTTCCAGATCTCTACATCCTTCTCATCAACCTCATTATACATGTTCTTCATCGACTCGTGGTTTTTCTTCTAATGCCATACACATCAATATCATCTTCTTGAAACAGTATTCAGAATGCTCTCCATTCCTCAACAAGAGATCGAATCTTCGCCTTCTCGTCATCCATACAATCCGCCATCCGATAGAAGTGTGTGGCATAGAACTGCATGATCATCTCATCGCTCCAGCACCACTTCGACCAACGAATCGCAATCCCACAAGCAAGGAAGCTTTCATGCACATGTGGGAAAAAGTCTCTCGTTTTCACTATCAATGTATTCCCAAATAACGATCCGTGTCAAGAATAATTGGCTTTTGTCCATGAGCACTGCCTCATAAAAGTCTTGTTGCTTCTTGTGTGGAATCTTGAGTCAATCGCGTTTTTCTCCCGCCGCATATGGATCTGCTTGCTCCATAGCCCGAGTCCTTTGTCCTTTCTCTCCTTCATATTTTCAGCTCGAGGATGAGCTTCATTATGAACTCGCGCTTTCGAGCTTGAGCAAAACATGAGCCTCATCATCCGATTCTCGCAGTGGCACATTGTCCTTCTTCTTCTCAAGGTGTATGTTCTCATAGCCTTTTGGGCTTGGCACTGGTTTGGCTTGGGCTGCTTTTGCTGGAGTCAAGGCTTAGCTTTTGAGGTGCTCCCGCTCGATGGCATCACCCATCAATTTCGCTTCGAGGTGGCCGAGGTGCTTCCTCATCGTAATCATCATCATCATCACCGCCTCTTCATGAACTTTCCTCTTCCTCTTGGAAGTCTTCTTGATCTTGCCGGAGGTTTCTTCCATGCCGAGCTTCAGGCAACAGAGGATTTCTTCACCTTGCTTGTGCTTTTCTTGGTTTGTCGCCTTGATGCTCTTTGGCAACCACCTTCCTCTTTGGCTTAGAAGTTATTTCCTCATCCGCAACGAAATCAATCTTCCTCATCCGAGTTCCTCTTCCACTGCCCTCGTGGCAGCAGCAGCAGTCCACTTGGAGTGCTTTCTCCATCATCCGAAAACTGCTTGCTTCGACTTGTAGCCGCCTCGAATCTCAACTGCATCTCGCACTGTTCGACTGCTACTTCCTTCGTATATGTCCACAACCTCGTGAATAGAGGGTATAGGCGTAATAGAAGAGTTATCACAAACCGCAGAGATTTTGCAAAAGAATGAGTTCAAACTTTAGTTTTAGGTTTTCATGTATCACATGTCGTCTCGACCGAAGTCTATCAATTCGTGAAACCAAACGCCTAAATGCACTACATACACCACTTTCGTTGGACCGAAATGGGTTTCGGCCCAGCCGAGACAGCTTAGGGTTTCACTAAATCTTCATTTCGTCTTACCGATTTGCACAACTCGGTTTCACCGGTGTGCAAAGGTAATGGCCAGAGGCCAAATCGGTCATCCGAAATGTCTGAATCGGTCACACCGAGATGTGTTCGCGGAAACCTAACCCTAAAATTTTCACCGAATTTGTTCTATGACCTAAACGGCTGGATAGGGAGATCTCAATCTTGGCAAGAAACATGGCAACGCCTATCGTGCATAGAATCAGCGATTGGAACACGAGAGGGATGAAACTCACCCAATGCGGTGGAGCTTCACTACGGCGGCAACGGTGCGGTGCGAAGGACCGCTGACGGCGATGGAGACTCATGGCGAGGGCGCACAAAGCGACGGCGGAGACGATCCGAGACCAAGGCGACGGCAGCTAAGGGTTTGAGGGCTAAGCGCTTGAAGAAGTAATCAACGCGCCTGTCCTCGAGTATATATACCTTCTGTCATTGCCGGTGGACCGAAGTTTGAAACTCGGTGGGACCGAGATGGTTAATCGCAAGCATACACATCGTCACGCCGAATTTAAACTCGGTTTCACCGAGGTGAAAACCTAGATCAATCCAAGTGATTTCGGTTCGTCTGATTTGAGTATATCGGTTTGACCGAAAGTACTTAGAAGGTTTTGGAAGTTAGGCTTTGACGGATCGGGGTCTGAAAGTGCTCCTCACTCGGTCCGTCCAAAAGTCTTGTTCAAAGTTTGTGATATAAGCATGAATAGAGTTTGAGACAAGAAAGCATAGATAGCTAGAGGAACTTAGCATTCTTGTCCATCCATTTGGTCAAAAAGAAAATATCCAAAAGACCAAATCAACAAATGGATGTCCTCGAATGGATAAAATCATGCATCCAACATGCTCACACAATAAGATAGCAAATGAAATATGTGTCAAACATGCACAAACAAAACACTAACAGCTAGCACACAATTTGGCGATGACTAGGTCATCTATATATGAGTATATTGACTTAGGAGTCAAATGAGAACATTTGATCATAGGTCATACTCATCGCTTAAGCACAAGTGGGGTTACCACTTTTCCATAAAGCATTAATGTGTTCACATCATTAGAAGATGCTTTAGCTCATTTCTTTAGAGCAAAGCTCCCTTGATGTGAGATCCCTTTAAAGGGTCAAACTAACCTTGGGTTGTCGCTGAAGACTTCATGTAGATGTTGAAGATGTGGATGCTCAATGTTGATGAAGATCATCAAGAGTTGGGAGCAACTTTGATTCGGCACTTTCAATACCTACATGGGTTAGTCCCACAAGGAACAAACAAGAATATCCATGGACATAGATTGAAGTTCACAATAGATGATGTCCATGAAAGCAATGATTACCTTGTCCTTGACTTACCAACATGAGGGTTTGTGACTCCATGAACTAGTGCAAGATGTGGAAGTTGATTGCACAAGTCCTTGCCAAAATGAATATGAGTGAAGTATATTGGCGAGTCACCCTCAAGAACTTTCTAGTTCTTCTTCTTCGGATCCACATCATCTTGATGGGAATCCTTGGGGTAGTAGTTGAGCTTGTGAAGTAGAACTTGAAGTTGCCTTGGGAACCCACTTGACCATGGCCTTGGGTGCTTCAATGAATGCATCAATCTCCTCTTGAAGCTTGTCCTTGCCTTTTAGCTTGTGGTCTTGTGGTGGAAGGTCATCTTGAGCTTGTTCCTCGCTTGAAGAAGTAGGATCATACTTCTTCTTGAGAAACAAACTTTGGAGTGGATATCGACCTTCTTCCCATTCAACACCTCGGCGTTGAACTTTCGCTCAAAACCAATTCCTTGATTCTTCCGTGTCTTCCTTGTTTGCTAACAATTTCTCAAAGCTCTTGCTTCCGAAGACTCTTGTAGACACCTTTCTATAATCCCTTTCAATAGACTATTTTCTTGCTCAAGTGAAACTTGGCTTGAAACATTGTTAGTGGAATCAAGAGAATTACTAGAAGTAACAACATTTGATTTAGCATGATTATTATTACTACTAGATGAAGAATTTTTCTTATGCTTGTCATGCTTAGTTTTGATAGGTGGCAAGAAATTAGACAAGAGAAGTCGCTTGGCAAGATATGAAGAACTCTTCTTTCAAGATCGCCATTGATAGCTTTAGAAACTCATGTTCTTGCTCTAGATTGAGCTTCTCGGTAGCTTCTCATGAGATCTTAGGAGCTCTCTATGATCTTCTTGAGTTGTTTCATGAGCTAACTTAAGAGTGTTTAGTTCTTTAGTTAGACGCTCAATCTCCTTCATAGCATTGTCATTCGACTCATCTCGACTATAAAGACTACTAGCATGTTCATCATTACTAAGCTCACTAGATTTATCATGTAAAAGCTCATCTTCACCAAGCAAGTCATCCTCATCACTATCAAAGTCAATAAACTCAGGATGTGATACCTTGGGGCCTTTTGCCATGAAGCATCTTCCAATTCCCTCATTTGGTGAATCAAATATGTCATAGGAGTTGGAGTTGGAGGATACGAGAGCAAGACCGCAACACCTTCATCTTGACTATATTCGAGTTGGAGTGATAGCTTTTTCGAGTGATTGTCTGAGTCGGAGCCGAAACCCATTCACCAACATGAGCTTGATGTTTTCTTCTTGTGTAGCTCCTTGATGACTTGTCTTTCCTTTCCGAATCCTTGCTTCTCCGAGAGGATCTTCGCTCATAACGATCATCTCTACTCCTTCTCTCTTTTCGAGGCGACTCTTCTCTTGAGCTTCTTCTTCTTGGAGATTCTTCTTCTCTTGTGGGGAGTCGAACACTCATTTGAGTAGTGTCCGGTCTTCCACAATTGTAGCAGTTTCGATCACGACTAGAAGATCTCCTTTCATCATATGATCTAGACTTTGAGCTTCTTTCCTTGCTTCTACTCTTGTAGAATTTGTTGAAGTTCTTCACCATTAGGCTTATCTCTTCATTGGAAACTAGCTTGTCACTTGAGGATGTGGGAGCTTCAATCGCAGCTTTGTAAGCACCACTTGACTTGTTGTGAAGCTCTTCCTTATCTTTAAGTGTCATCTCATGAGCAACAATCCTTCCAATGACTTCGTAGGCTTGAGATCTTTGTAGTTTGGCATCATTTGGATCAAAGTGCACACGGTGTCATACTTTCCATCCAAAGCTCGAGAATCTTCTTGATGATGAATCGGTCGGTCATTTATTCGCTTCCTAAGCCTCGCCATCTCATTGGTGATGAGAGCAAGCCTAGAGTACATTTCAAATACTCCTTCACCTTCCTTCATCTTGAACTTGTCAAGTCGACCTTGAAGAACATCTAGCTTTGATTCCTTCACGGACTCGGTACCTTCGCATTTCACCAAAGTATCCCAAATCTCTTTTGCATTCTCAAGACGGCTGATCTTGTTGAACTCCCTGACACAAAGCATTGAAGAGAATGTCACAAGCTTGAGCATTGTTCAGAACATCCGCAACTCATCCGCAGAGCTTCGCGATCCGAACTTTTCCTTCTTCAAGAACTCACCTTGCAAGCCAACACAAATAATGCCCCATGCGCAGTGGTTATGTCCAAGAATATGCATTTTCATTTTATGCTTCCAACTAGCAAAGTTTGAACCATCAAAGTAAGGACCTCACTTAAAATTACCTCACTAGACGCCATACTCTCCTAGGTTGTGAAACCAAGCTTATGGAGTCCAATGCAATGGAAACCAATCCAATGGAGACCAAAGCTCGATACCACTTGTAGGATCGAAGTATGTCTAGAGGGGGGTGATTAGACTACTTGACAACTTAAAATTTAGCCTTTGATTGGAGTAGTTTCTTAGCAAGTTCACAATGATAACCAAGTCAAGTATCACCCTACACATGCAATTCTAGAGTTATGGCAGCGGAAAGTAAATTGCATGTATAGTAAATGAGAGGTGGAGAAGAGCAAACGCAATGGAGACACGGAGATTTTTTCTCGTGGTTCCGAGTAGGTGGTGCTATCGCCAATCCACGCTGATGGAGACTTCAACCCACTTGAGGGTAACGGCCATGCTGAGTCCACTGGAGGGCTCCACCCACTAAGGGTCCACGAAGAAGCAACCTTGTCTATGCCATCATGGCTTACGCCCACGGAGGACTAGCCTTACTCGGGTAGATCTTCACGGTAGGCGATCTCCTTGCCCTTACAAACTCCTTGGTTCAACTCCACATCATGACGGAGGCTCCCAAGCGACACCTAACTAATCTAGGAGGCACCACCTCCAAAAGGTAATAGATGGGGTTGGTGATGATGAACCCTTGCTCTTGTGCTTCAAATGATAATCTCCCCAACACTCAACTCTCCTCACCGATTTGGCTGTGGTGGAGGAAGGGATTGAGTGGAAAGCAACTTGGAAAGACTAGAAATCAAGTGTCATATGGTGGGAGTGGAGCAACTTGATCTCAACACAAGGGTAGGTAGTTTTCTTCTCGTAAATGTAAGGTAGGAGTGGTAGTTCTTCGATGGCTCTTCCACTAATGAAGAGGAGGTGGAGGGTATTTATAGCCTCCACACAAAATCCAACTGCTACACACATTTGAGTAATCTCGCCGCATCGAAGTTGACAACTCTGTGAGACCGAAAGTTCAAATCTTAGAACGTTGGGATTTTCTGGGACCGAAAATACAATCTCTGCTAGACCGATTCTTCCAAAGTCTAGGGTTTGCCAATCTCTTGGACCGATTTTCTCATCTCGGTGACACCGATTTGAGTACGTATGTTACGTAAGCTTGGCAACACCAATTTCGAATGACCGAGTTTGGAATCGGAAAATCCGAGATTCTTAGGGTTTGGCTATATGGTCGAGGTGGTTCATCTCAGGACTGAGTTTGGAATCTGGGACCGAGATTACTTATGGGTTTATGTTGGAATGAAAGATTGCTGATTGTTTGAGAGATAAATCACTAAGCACTTTAGAGCAACCAGATCATCATCATAACCTCACCCCTTTTAATAGTATTGGCTTTCCTATGGACTCAATGTGATCTTGGATCACTAAACCAAAATGGAGTCTTGAGCTTTTGCCAATGTTTTCCTTAGCATTTTGAGGGTCCACATCATCATCATTGCCATTCCCATATCACCGAACTTTCTCAAATATTCTCAAGAAATGATTAGTTCAATGATATATATGTTGTTATTAATTACCAAAACCACTGGGATTAGTTGCACTTTCACCTTGTTCGCTAGGTTGCAAGGATTTGTTGTTTGTAAAGCGTGTGCCGGTAACGAGGTTTTGCTTGATTCTCCCATCGGATTGATAACCTTGGTTCTTAACCGAGGGAAATACCTATCTCTATCTGTGATCGCATCATCCTCTCCTCTTCTGGAAATCCAACGCAGCTCACAAGTAGCATCATGCGCAACGTATACACAAACAAAACAAAAATTCAGCACATGAGCCAAACCAAGATCACTATTGAGGTGCAAGCAATGAGATTATACCGATGATTGCTTCCTCTCTACTAGGAAGTGGTTCCTTCAAGTAAGGGTTTGTAGCAAGCAATAATTTCTCAAGTGACCTCAAGGTTTACGGAACCAATAGAAGCTAAGTGGCACAACCAATGATCTATACGCAGCACACACAAAACTGCGACTTCCTTGTGCCCCCAAAGAAGTCTAGTAAGATTGTAAATACCACTAGCTTTGCTACTATTAAAGGAATTACACACAAGTGTGAAAAGAGTTGATGGAAATAAACAATAAAAGCGGAAGCTCAAGGAACATTGATTGAGGTTGAAAGCTTTATGGAAGAAAATGGACCAGGGTCCATAGGTTCACTAGAGGTCTCTCTTCAA
>JAHHZJ010001479.1:0-49818 GCA_021437245.1 Aegilops speltoides | reverse complement strand
TAACAAGAGACGAGGACACAATGTTTTTACCCAGTGTTCAGCCCTCTCGATGGATGTAATACCCTACGCCCCGCTTGATTAATATTGATGATATGGTAGTACAAGAGTAGATCTACCACGAGATCAAGGAGGCTAAACCCTAGAAGCTAGCCTATGGTATGATTGTTGAGATGTAATGTTGTGTCCCACGGATTAAGGCCTTCCGTTTATATAGACAATCGGAGAGGCTAGGTTACACAGAGTCGGTTACAATGGTAGGAGATCTACATATCCAGATGCTGCTTGCCTTCCACGCCAAGGAAAGTACCTTCCTGGACACGAGCCGGAGTCTTCAATCTTCTATCTTCGTAGTCTGGGAGTCCGCGGATATTGATAGTCCGCTGTCCGACACTCCCTAGTCCAGACTCTCACCTGCTAAGGCTTCTGCGTCCCGACAATCGACTATTTGGTTCTTTTTAGTAAGGAACCTGCTCTGCACTTCCAAGGCCGACTCCGGATGTTGAGTTATGTGACTTAGGTCATCCGTGATCCGGAGGCCGAACATAAGTCCCTTGAAAATTTGCTCAAACGCTTCCTCGAGCTCTTCCCAACTTCCAACAGATTTTCTAGGAGGCTTTTGAGCCAATGACGGCTGGCCCTTTGAGCTTGAGGGGTAGATATTTTATGGCATGGAGATCATCTCCTCCGCCATATGTATATGCAGATATAGTCTTCATCCGCATCTGTGGTCTGTTGTTCCGTCAGCAGTTTCTATGTTTATGGGTTTAAACCCCGCTGGGAATTCATGATCCAGCTCCTCGGTGAAGCATAGGGTGTGCGGCGCCAGATTTGTAATGTGTCTTATCGCCGATTAATTTGATGTGTTCCTTTGCTTATTGGGGCTTTTTTGGGTCCAGATGGACTGGCCGGGCTTTTGGACGGTGGGGGCTCTATGGCCTCCTCGTCAATTCTCGAAGCAGCCTATGCTTTGGGTAGCTCTTCGATTGGTGGTCATTGTCGATTTATCATGGGTTTTGAGTACTTTGCTCCATCTTATTCTGGAGCGCCTTCCGCTGTGTTGAGCCTGCTTTTCCTTCTTCAGCTTCTTGCTCGAAGCGATGAGCCCGTGGTTTGAAAAGCTCTTGTTCGACGGGCCTCGAGTTCGCCGCCATTGGGGCTTGTTTGCCTTCGGAGGGAGGTATATAGTTGTGATCCTCGACCTTTTCTTCTCGCCGCCCTTTTGTGAGGGCTTGCTTCAAGGCCTCCTGCTACCGAGTCTTGGCTGGAGGGTTTTTCATCTGACTCTCGGGGTATTGTTATTTCGTGCCGGAATCTCCATTCTTGTTGTATGGATTTAGAGCGGGCGCCACGACGCCGGGCTTAGCTGCTTTTAGAGAATCTTCCTCCGCTGCTTTTCGCCATCCCTTCTTTTTGGGGTATCCACCATGTAGACGCTATATGACGAGGTGGCTTTTCAAAGGCCTCGTGGGCGCTGGTCTCGCTTCGCTCCTCGCATCATCGCCCATAGCGCCGATGTCATCGGAGTCGTAGTCCAGCATGTCGGCTAGATCTTCGATGCTGGCTACAAAGTGGTGGTGGTGGGCTCAATTTCTTCGCCGTCCGAACTCCAACCGCCCCGCCATAGTTCGCCAGATTCTCCTAATAGCGAGATGCTTAAGAGAATTCAGGATATCGCCAAAGGCGAAAAGTGCTAAAAGATGTCCGCGACGGTGAATTCCATAACCGCGCCTAATCCGTTTAATTGGCAGGGCGCGGAGGCTCGAGTCCGGGCGAGGAGTCCAGCGCTCGATCACGAGTTCCGCAGGGACAAGGTCGGTATTCGCCCATCACCGTGAGATGTTGAAGCCCCTGTGGCGGCGCTTCATCCACCAGCCCCGACATGGGCAATCGCCCGCTAGTGGCCGGAGCGATCCGAAAAGCGCCACCAAAGCACCGTCCGGGCGGCAGAGTTAGATCATGCCCATCGTCACACCCGCGCGCTTGCTCAGGGCTCGAGTCCGTCAAGATCAAGTCTCCGCGGTCATCGGCCGCGAAGTTCAAGCTTCCGAATCTGACCCGACGCCAGGGCGAGGTTTCGATCCGCTTCCAGATGGCCAAGAGAATTGGCCCGCAGATAAAGCCGCTGAATACGTAAGATCTGTCCGGGATAAAAGTCTCACCTCGACAGCGTTGATGGTTGAAGATGCCATCGAGCCTATCGGGATGACACAGAGGAACTCTCAATGAAAGCACCAATGTCGGTGTCAAAACCGCGGATCTCGGTAGGGGGTCCCGAATCGCAAGGCTTAGGCGGATGGTAACAGGAGACGAGGACACAATGTTTTTACCTGTGTTCAGCCCTCTCGATGGAGGTAATACCCTACGCCCCGCTTGATTAATATTGATGATATGGGTAGTACAAGAGTAGATCTACCACGAGATCAAGGAGGCTAAACCATAGAAGCTAGTCTATGGTATGATTGTTGAGATAATGTTGTGTCTCACGGATTAAGGCCCTCCGTTTATATATAGACACCGAGAGGCTAGGGTTACGAGAGTCGGTTACAATGGTAGGAGATCTACATATCCAGATTGCCAAGCTTGCTCTTCCAAGCCAAGAAAAGTACCTTCCGACACGAGCCGAGTCTTCAATCTTCTATCTTCGTAGTCCGGGAGTCCGCGGATATTGATAGTCCGGCTGTCCGGACACCCCTAGTCCAGACTCTCACACACCAATAGAGATTGCTGGGTGTTCACAGGCCGCAAGTTAATCACGGAAAATAATGACAAGGCCAAACAGCGACGATTTGAGGAAGAGACCCATCACGAACAATAGAGGATGTATGGTTTCCTCACAAGCACGGACGGTGAATATGATATACGAATCCACATACCCAAGAGGGAGAGGAAACGCACTCAGGGACGCCTATGCGATGGAGCCACCGCCCAAAGTTCAATCCATGGTCCTTTGTCCATCACTTTCGATCGAAGAGACCATCCGACCAAAGCATACGCCATACGGATTCGGGCCGCATTGGTTTTAGACCCAATCGCCGATGGATTTCACCTCACGAGAGTGCTGATGGATTTACGGCAAGAGCTCGAACCTGCTTTATCAGATATCAAGGCGTAAAATGGGCATAGACCCATCAAGGATTGAACCTACAAAGACAACCTTTAAAGGTGTCATACGAGAGTGGAAGCTAACCTGACAGTGCTCACCACACCGAAGTGGTCTTCGGATCCCCTGATAATTTCCGAGCGAAGAGTTAATCTTCGACATAGTCCCGCTTTCACAGCGGCTATCACGCTCTGCTTCTGACGAACCGCTGCTTGTAAATTCAACGCTGTGCCGTGATTATGCATACCTAAAGCTCAAGATGCCAGGCCCTCGGAGTCATCACGGTCAATGGAATACGGAACGCCCTCCAATGGAGGAACATACAGCTGCTCTAGCGCAGTAAGTACAGAGCAGCCTCTTAAGGCATTCTCGAGTCCGCCGCAAAAGCCGGATACAGCAAACGCGCCCGAGCAATGCGAATCAAGACCACCGGTGCGATCGAAAGCAGCGAGTAATGCGGCCTCTAACCTCGCCTCACAAGATGACCAAGAAAATAACCTCCGCCAGACATCATTACGCTTTGAGATACCATATGCAGGAAAGGGGCACGATCACAATGGACCCAGAGTGCTTGACCACACCAGGCTCGCAAGTGTGCCCCCCTTTCCTTTCTTTTTTTCACTTTACTACTTTGTGTACACAGACTCGCTATAAGCCCGCTCAAGCATGCTAACCTGCCAACCCATGATGCAACAAAAAGGACTAAAGAAGGCTGCATTTAACACTCGATGGTCTCAATTACGAGCATTAAATTCATTATATACACCAAGTCTGCAGCTCATCCTCGAGGGGGACATGTTTATTTAGTCCAAACCTTTGCTTATCAAGACTATTTGTATCAGTCCGCCTTACTAGCAGACTTTCTTTCATAAATAATGCAGCACCTTTTTATTGCAATTGCATTATCTTTTATATATATGTTCATTACATGACATCTTGCACCAGATATTTTGGTACGGGCCGAATACGCCAGGCTTCGCTCTCAAATTATGGTGTGATAAAGTCCAACACTTTCGTAAGTGCGCACTCGAACTTATAGCATTATATGAATCGGTTCAATCATGTCTTGGGTCAATAGTTGGGTTTGCCTGGCCCCACGCTTTGGTGCCTTACGCCCGCTCGCCGGCTAAGGTGGTGACTGGAGAACCATCGCGATTGGCGCCTCTGCTGAGCCGGGCGAGCGCCAAAGGAGAAAGCTAAACCGACGGCATGATAAGGCGAGAGACTGGTCGCTGTTCGAGAGGTTTTTTCGGTCTTAAAGACTCACGCCACTTCGAAGCGAAGTTCCGACAATGTCCGGAAGGCGGATAGCGCCTCGATTCGACTTCCTAATACTGGGGCTTCGCTGAAATTTAAAATTATAGAATTCTATGGCTAAGGAGAGTGTTCAAGCATTATAAGTCTGGGTTGCCTTGTTCGCTGTGTTGAGCGCCTCAATGGACCCAACAATGGGAACAAGAGTGCTCAAGTTTATCCCGAACACCCCAAAGACTCGCTGCTTGGGGTTGAAGCCAACGACGCCATCTCTCGATTTTACAAACGGCCGCACGTAAGGTAATATTTTAAATTAAACAAGTTGCTTAACGCAAGCACATGAACAAAGTTTCAAGCGCACAGATAAATACATAGCGAAGTTCACTCAAAGATTACATTTCGAGAGCACTCATCTCGCATATCGCAGGCCTCTTCAGACAATTTTATAATACTTCTCCGCCGGCGAGCTTTCCCCGCCCTGGGCGGTGGATCCGTGAGAAGCTCCGATCCAACTTGCCCCAAAGCACCTTTTTGTGCGGGCAAGGGCCCGACGAAGCGCTTTTCAATACAAAGGAGCGCTGATGACCTCCACCTGTGGCATGCACCCACCACCGCGCAGACGAGGCCAAAGTAGCTCCTGTGCATGGCCCGTCCAGCCATTACGGACTATGAGGCCCTTCATGGCCTCCTCAGCTACCTTAGGAGTTCGACCACCTGCTTCACCGGGTCGCTTGGGGGCACTGGATGGCCGGCCTCAGCCAGATCTGAGACCGTAAGACCTTCTCCATCGAGCTCCCTCCTCGCCATGATAGAATGCGGCGCATCGCACGACTATGCGCAGATCCGCAAACGCCTCGGAGAGCTCCGAACGCGGGTAAGTGTCGTAGTTCACATTAACATGCCTGCTTTGCATGAAAAATGCCTTACCCGCCGCTATCTTCTTTATGTCCTCAACATCCCGAAGGGCCTTATGGGCCTCAGCCTTGGCGGATTTACACTTTCGAGAGCCGAGGCAAGCTCGACTCGAAGTCTTTTTTGCCACGCCCAAACTCGTGTTTCCATGAGAGCCTGAGCTCTTGCCGCATTTCCGCCACCCGTGCTCTCCTTCGCTCGCCGCCTGCTCATGTCAAGATCTGCTCGCCACTTAACACAGCCTCCTTCGGGCTGCCACCTCGTTAGTGGCCCCCGCAATACCCGTATATCCTTGTTAATTTTATTGCAACCAAAATCCTTTTCAGAAGGTACTAATTCAAAGTGGTGTTACTCACCTTCTTTTTCCTCGAGCTGCTTCTTACATGGCCGAGCTCTTGACCGCCAAGATCCTTCAAGACATCGACCTCCTCCGCTAGTGCGGCAGAGGTCAGCAGCAGATGCAAACCCATATTGACATATTTTAGGCAACCTCACAGATATCTTGTTAGATCCTCATCCGCTTTTCTTCCAACAATCAACTAAGCATCGTGGCTACTGCCTATGCGGTATTACATTACATAATTTTAACTTTCTACCTCAAAGCTCGCTAGAAGGTCGCAGCAGCTTCGGTCAGCCCGCCTAGCGAGCTGAACTTTCTCAATCACCGTGACTCATGATAGTGCGGTGTTCCTCCTCGATGGAAGCATCTTGCCGCCCAAGAGTTATCCGCCACCCGTTGACGGAGGTCGCTGGCACACGGTCTTGCCCTTCCTTGAAGGCCGCCACGACTGAACCACCGGGTTCCGAGGTAGAGTCCGACAAAGTCCGGGGGCAGCCTGACGGGCGCCCGAGCCTCCTCCGACGGGTCCTCTCCGATCCCACCTCGCTTTCGCCACACTGGGGTAGTGGCGGTCGAAGTGAGTCCACATCCGACGGGCCAATGACCCACTTGATGAAGCGGAAGATCATCATCGCCGGACTACGGATTGTAATGCGGCATTAGAAGGACACTACGCGACACAAAAGAAATTACACATCAAGGATCCGGATATTTACGATCTTGCCGGACGCTTGGCCCTTTGAGGACATTCCATCTCGCCAACGCTGGTGTTGGCGAACCGTCGGGGGATAGTTCTCCCTCTGACCTTCGCCGCCCCGATTGGGGAAGTTTCTTCTTCTCTCCTCCTCGGAGAGAATACTCCTCCTCGCCTTTGGGGAGGAGTCCGCGCTGTCATCGGACGCTCGATTGGGAACTCTTCGAGTCCCCGCGCCTCCTTTCGTTTTCTCCCGCACCACGGGCGCGCCACAAGCATCCTCGCTAAGCGGGCGCCCACTGGTCTTCTCGCATGGGAGCCGGCTGATAAGCAGCTTGGCCTTTCTCCATCCATTCCCGCAAAGGAAGAGGCGAATGAAACCCCACTAAGAGTTAATTTAATTATCACAAGTGTCCTGTGGTGGGTTGAATCACTTACCTCGCCGCTTGATATCGCGAGCTGAATCCGCGATCTTCCGTCATGGATGCGGGCTTGGCGCTTCTTGAACAGCACCTCCAGCGCCTTTCAGACGTTGTATCAAGAGCCCGCTTAGCGCTCGTGCTGTTCCGGATTGAACTCCCACAAATTGAATGCCCGTTTGGCATGGGAGAATCCGCCGATGAGCATGACTTGGACCATGTCGACAAGCCCGAGCTTATTGCTCACCATCTTCTTGATGCGTGCTCGAGTCTCGCCACCTCCACCGGATTGCCCCACCGCAAGCCCTTCTCTTCCAGAGGTGAGCTGCATGGGGATGCCAGATCTAAACTCGGGGCCGCCACCATGTGGGCTTGCGCTGCTCGGTGATGTAGAACCACCGATTGCCACCCTTGACAGAGTCCACAAAGGCCCTTCGAGTAAAGGACGCTGGGCAATTTGCTCAACATGGCGCCTCCAAGATTCCGCTTATGCGTTCTTCACAACCTTCGCTTGACGTTGAAGGTCTTGAGCCACAGGCCGGCGGCCGATGCAGAGGAAGGCTTCGCATTACCCACGATAAACGCCGAGATGTTGAGGATGAAGTTCGCGCCAGATCGTGGGAAATCTGTGCCGAGTAAACATGAGCCCCTGGACGAATGGATGGAGCGGAAAGCCCAATTACGGGAGGAAGTGGGGAGGAAGACGGCCTCTCATGAGGCCTGGGATGAGCTGCCCTCGCCGGGCAGCCGGCGCGCGATATCGATGGAAAGGTATCCGCGCGCAGCTTGGTGATGTCCTCCTCCTTAGCGGTGGAGGCTAACCATTTGCCTCCCGCCTGCATATATTCGAGAAGGTCGAGGCGAGATGCGAGCTTGGGCATTGGAGCTTGAGTGCGCGGGATGGATAAACAAAGGAGGAAGAAGGCGAGGTGAGAAGGTGAATCCTTATCCTCATATATAGGCGGACAAAACTATGCGCCCCCACCGCCTGCTAAAACTCGCTTATCTCCTAAGCGCCACCATCAATGGCGTTGGGTTACCCACACACGATTGATGAGGATCCCGAATAAGGGGAACACGATCCGCTCGACAAGACGTGCTGCTGAAACCGCTTCGCTAAACGTGTGAGAGGTGGTATGGTAAAAACGATTCAAACAAAGGCTTGGTGACGGTGTGATGTCACGCATAATACGCCGCCAGATTAAGCTAAGTGTACATTTTATTCTCTACGGTGGAATGTGGAAATTATTTTGCAGAGCTTCGACACTATCTTGGTGTTCTTGATCTTCTCTCGATTATTCAAGGAGGAACCCGCCTTGCAATGCCGAACATTATGCACGCCGGACTTATCGCCATTGAAGCCTCGTTCAGGGCTACCGAGGAGTCCTCGACTAGGGGTGTCCAGACAGCCGACTATCATTATCCGCCGACTCCAAGACTACGAAGATACAAGATTGAAGACTCCGCCCCTGTCCGGATGGGACTTTCCTTGGCGTGGAAGGCAAGCTTGGCGATACGGATATGTAAATCTCCTACCATTGTAAACGACTCAGTAATTCCTAGCCTCCTCCTGTCTATATAAACCGGAGGGCTTTAGTCCGAGGGACAACATACATTACAACAATCATACCATAGGCTAGCTTCTAGGGTTTAGCCTCCTTGATCTCGTGGTAGATCCACTCTTGTGTTACCCTTATCATCAATATTAATCAAGCAGACGAGGGTTTTACCTCCATCGAGAGGGCCCAACTCGGGTAAAACATCGTGTCCCTTGTCTCGTTACCATCCGCCTAGACGCACAGCCGGGACCCCTACCCGAGATCCGCCGGTTTTGACACCGACACTCGCCATCGAGGGCACTTGAAAGCAACCTGCTTTTCTTTCTTGACTTGGTCGAGACCATGCTGCCACCGTTGCTTTTGTCTTCAGCAGAGTGGGGCCTCGATGAGGACATTGGTGCAAAATTGAGGAACTTGCTGAGACACCAAGCAATTGAGAAACCCCGAGTCCTTTGACATGTAGCCGATGCACACGAAGTTGAGGACTTGGAGGAGCTGCCGAGGACTTTGGTGGAGCAGCAGTGGTCTGAGGAATTTGCCGTGAGGGCGCCGGCCGAGAACTTGGCCGTGAGGGCACCGATGGTGAAGCACTTGGTTTATGAAAGTGTAAGTGCATCTAGTGCCCTTAGTGATTTTGGTGTATTGAAGACTTATAGGTTAAGTAATCGATGCGCTTTGTGAGTGTACACAGTGTCTATAAGTCTATGAGGAGTTTGATATTTACAGAGAAAGTCGAATTCTTAAAAATGAAGTTCTTCGATCAAGACTTTGGTATTCTCAAGACTTTCAAGACTTTGAAAGTGAAGAAATTGGTGTGACCATGAAGACGGATATTCATTCGAGGAATATGAAGCGTGAAGACTTTTGTTTTCAAGTTTCATTTTCTTTCTTGAGTCATAGGAAACACCGCATCGTTAAAGGGGTCGAGGAAATACTAAGGAAAAATTTCCATGTGATGCTCAACTCAAAATCCTACACCTACCAATCCCTTCGAGTAAAGCCATTGAAATTCATACAGCTTCAACAAATTCTTCAAAGACAAAGACGCAGTTCTTCCGGTCACCGATGACTTTTCTCTCGATCGAGGAGTTAGGAATTCGCCAAAGGCGTAATTGCCTACACAAGGAGGAACATGATAGCCCCGAGGACTTTGAGAGTCAAATTTCCGATCTGCTTCAGTCAAGCGCCGGCGGACCAAAATATCTTATCCACCTAACGGTCATATCATTGAAGGGCATTTATGTCTTATCATGTCGGCTGCTCCTTAGGCTATAAATAGCCGCCTCACAACCACTAGTTGGTTGGTTGCCCGAGAGAACTTGACACTTGTCATTTGAGAGCAAGCCATCCTCCGAGGACTTTGAGCGAAAATCATCAAGTGAGGAAAATCCCAAAACCAAACCCATTAAAACCCCAAGTGATTGAGCATCATCAAGAAATTGATCCCGCGTGGATCCGACGCTTGTTACCTTTGAAGACTGTGCTTCTTCCAGACGGTTAGGCGCCAAGGACTAGAGCATCCAAGAGTAATTGTGGATCGCCGAGTGACCAAGTCTGAAGGTTTGAAGTCACCAAGACTTACCACGAGTGATTGGACGAGGCCTGCGTGGTCTTAGTTCAAGGAGAATACGGTGAGGACTGGTTGTCCCGAAGTTGCGGCTCGAGGTCGGGTGTCCGGATCGTGTGTCCTCGAGTTTAAATACTCACCGCCCAACTGACGCATAACCGAGACAAGTAGCTTGAACTGGTTTACTAAATCATTGTCTTCACCAACTAATTGGTTCTATTTCCTCAACTCATTCATTTCTCATTTTGTGTTGCATGTTGTTCATATCTCGTGCTTTGAAGATTTTGATCAAGACTTTCACAAATTCCTCGCCTCAATTTCTTCACCGTTTGTCTTCATCTTGTTATCCCGTGTTTACGCTTCCCTGCATTCGCTTCTAGTCTTCATTTCATCATGCCGACTATGTGTGCATCCCGTTATGTTTACTCGAGTACATATTCCGCAGAATAGTTCTTCGCTATGAATTTCTCACCGCAAATTCCTCGAAGAATTTCATAAAAATCGCCTATTCACCTCTAGTCGATATAACGACTTTCAATTGGTATCGAGCAAGGTACTCCTTGTTCGTGGTGATTTTGGTTTAACCACCTAGAGTTCTAGTTATGTCGACCGCAGTATGAAGAAAGTGGCATGCCCTATCTTGATTTGGCCATGACTATCCCAAGTGGAAGGCCATGATGAAGAAGTTACCATGGCAAACAATGCAAAGTTGTGGACCGTCATCGAGATTGGTCTTACTGATCTATGCAAGATGGCTAATGCCGATGATATTCGCAAGTACACTCGACTTGATATCATAGCGAAGGATATCATCTCGCCTCTGCCATCCAGAGACCAATTCGCGAATTATGCATCTTGGCAATTCAAAGCTCATCTGGGACAAAATCTCGATGTCTATGAAGGTCATCGAACTTGTCATGATTCCTGGTTTGAAGACTTCAGGAATCTCTCAAACGATGATTTTCGAGCCGTAATCATCATCATCCGCACCTTGTCTTATGGCAAATGGTGTCGAGGTAACCGAATGCTCCTCATTCGAATCGATAATGATGAATCTGATAATGATGAATCGATGATGACATTGAACTTGCTATACTAAACTCATTTGTGTTGCCACTAAACAACAAACGGTTTTGGAACAAACTCAAGATATGCTAGAAAGAAGTGATAATATGTTGCGCAAGGAAATGGATCACTAAAAGCCTTGGGTGAATGTCTTCAGAGAATTCACCCAAGCTTGACGCCCTTCAAGATCAACATAATACCTCTTGATCGATCATGAGAAGCTTTCTTGAAGCTATTCAAAGAAAGGCAGATCTTGAAAAGCTAAGAGTGTGTTATGAAGATCTTCAAAAGGAGCGCGATTCATTACTAGCTCAACAAATCAGCGCTTCTCGTGAAGAATTTGTTTCTCCATGCTTAAAGTGCATTGAACGTGAATCGCTTTCATTCTTCACCGAACGCTCAAATGCTTCAACTGTTACAAATTCTTCTTCTCTCTCGCTTCACTAATTCTCATCCGAGGACTTTGCTAGTATCACCGACAATGCAGGGTGAAGGAATTGTACATGACAGCATGTACAAAAGCCTCAAAGGGCATCGACACTTTGTGATGTGCTCAAAAGCAGACACTCAACAAAAACCCTAGGAAAGAGGGTATTGCCTTTGAGAGGAAACTCAATGCCGATGGAAAATAT
Organism: Aegilops speltoides; assembly: GCA_021437245.1. Classification (NCBI taxonomy): domain Eukaryota; kingdom Viridiplantae; phylum Streptophyta; class Magnoliopsida; order Poales; family Poaceae; genus Aegilops; species Aegilops speltoides. The sequence goes on along the minus strand of JAHHZJ010001479.1, from coordinate 38,276 downwards.
TGAAGCCCGAGCAAGATCCCAAAACCTCATGGGTTGTTGCAAAGGACCTCCAGCTTGATCCATCTAACTTATCCGGCTTTACATGTGAATCTCCTCATTCTTCCGATGAGTCATTTGACTCCAACTATAAACTGTTCAAAAATCGAATGGTGAAGTATTTGCTAGATATGTTGGCACTAATCGCAGAACGGTTCCCTATGAAGAAAATCTGGTTCCCAAAAGCTGTGTTGAAAGTCTTCAGGTGAATGTCCTCATGACACCACCTGTGTAGAACAGGAACCCCAGATCAACTTCTTCATATGGACCAAACTCTTCATATGGATCCAAATCCTCATATGGACCAAATTCTTCACGAGGATCAAATTCCTCAACAGGATCAAAGTCCTCATATGATTATCACCGTGCTAACAAATCTGTCTCGCAGGGTAAAGCTAAGGGCTATGAATATGTGCATTATTCTTCAAACCATTATGTTCATAAGTCCTCAAGAATTACTCCGCTTATTCATATGCTTACCCTAACCCTCCTATGCTAAGCTTAAATGGTTTGGCATCTTTGCCACCTTTCTCACATGGTGCTCGCAGGATGATGAACTCTTTGCCACCCTCCGATGTGGGTGGTGAAGAAAAGAACTAATCTCTTCAGTAGGTCAGTCTCCAGACGTGTTTCTAACGCTCAAGAATTTGCCGGGACCCGACAAATTGCTCGAAGGACGCAGCGAATCATGATGAAATGAACTTTCGCTTCACACGCCCTCATATTGCTATATCTGTTTACTGCTTGATGAAATTCATCTGATGAACTTGATGTCATATTCTTCACTAATGAAGCATATGAGATCGTAAGTTACACTAATTCATCTGCAGGATGATCAACTCAAAACCACTGAATGGGTCCTCGATAGTGGATGTACAAATCACATGACTGGTGACAAGAATCTGTTGATGGATGCTCCCTTATCGCCGTCACCTCTTAAGCATATCATCTTTGCTAACAAAGGCAAAAGTCAGGTATTGGGTCTTGGTAAGGTTGCTATCTCTAAGGATAAGCACATGGACAAAGTCATGCTTGTTGAGTCCTTAGGATACAATCTCATGTCAGTCTCAATGCTTTGTGATCTTGATATGGTTGTTGTCTTTGGCAAATATCGCTGTGTTGTGATTATGGAAGTCGACAATTCCAAAGTCTTCAAGGCTTTAGGAGAGGAGATCAGATATTGTTGATTTCTACAGACCACAACCAGCCATGTGTCTACTTGCAAAAGCTTCGAAGGCTAGCTATGGCATCGACGACTTGGTCATGCAGCATGAGGAATTTGAACACGCTATGGAAGAAGAAGCATGTCATTGGCATTGAGAATGTCAAATTCTCAAGGATCACTTATGCGAGCATGTGAAGCCGAAAATGACCAAGGCCAAGCATCCAAATAAGACTATCATGACCACTACCCGTCCATTCAATTGTTTCACATGGACCTCTTTGGACCTAACCATTATTCAGCAATACTAATGATGCATCTCTATATGGTTTTGTCATTGTTGATGATTATTCTCGATATACATGGGTACACATTGTTACTTACAAACATGAAGTGCGTGAAGTCTTCAAACGATTTTCTCGAGGGCTTCAACCAACTTTGGTGTGAAGATCAAGCATATCAGAAGTGACAATGGAACTGAGTTCAAGAATTCTGGTCTTGATGCCTATCTTGATGAACTTGGTATTACTCATGAATTATCTCGCCCTTATACTCCTCAACCAGAACGGCGTCAGGAGCGCAAGAACGTAACTCTTGTTGAGATGGCCCGCACTATGCTTGATGAATACAAAACGCCTCAGATTTCTGGATTGATGCAATTGATACCGCTCGCCACATCATCAACAGAGTATATCTTCACAAATTCTTCAAGAAGACTGCCTATGAACTCCTCACTGACAAGAAACCAGATGTGAGTTATTTCAAAGTCTTCGGTGCTAAATGTTGGATTAGAGATCCTCACCACAACTCTAAATTTGCACCGAAGCACATGAAGGTTTTATGCTTGGTTACGAAAGGACTCGCAGACACCTATAGAGTCTTCAACATTGTTCTTCACAAGATTGTCGACATCAGAGATGTGCGGTTCGATGAAACTAATGGCTCGCAAAGAGAGCACCAACCTTCTATGTTAGATAAACCAGCACCGAGGATGCCATCAAGCTCAAGGCAACCGAGGATGTCATTCCCATCAAGAATCATCAAGAATTCATTCCTGCTCGTGAAGAACGCCGAGCTGATGTACCAAGAACATGATGAGGAAAATGGTGTCAAGAAAATGCCGATCAAAATCCTCAACGACAACCCACTCATCCACGCTGCTGCAAAAAGAAGTGCAAGTGGAGAAGATCATCGATGACATCAGCGCACCAGTCCTCTCACCCGCCAAAAGCCTCACATGTAACGCCTCGATCCGATGCGACACGTGTCCGCCAGCTTTTTCGCCTTTTCTGCTATGTCTTTTGTTTTTGCGTGTTGCATTTGCCATGTCATCATTTGCATTTTATCATGTCATCATGTGCATTTCATTTGCATACGTGTTCGCCTCATGCATCCGAGCATTTTCCCCGTTGTTCGCTTTTGCAATCCGCGCCCTATGTCATCCGGCTGCTCTTTCTTCTCTCTCGCTAGAGCGGTATTAAACGCTCTCGAATGGTTCGAGGTTTGCCAAGCGGCCTTGGTATAGCACCGGTAGACCGCCTGTCAAGTTTCGTGCCATTTGGAGGTCGTTTGGTACTCCAACGGTTAGCCGGGTAACCGTAAAGGCCTCTTTTGTTTCCAGCCCAACACCCCTTCCAAAGTGGCCCAAAACCCACCAAACTCCTCTCCATGCTCTCGGTCGTTCGATCACGATCGCGTGGCCGAAAACCGCCCTCATTTGGACTCTCCTAGCTCCTCTATGCCTATTTATACACCCCCCATTCCTTTTTCATGGATGATTTTCCCTAACCCTAGCCCCGCCCTCTCTCAAGGCCAGCGGACACGTCCGATCTGTAGACGGACACGCCCGCCTGCTGCCGCCCGACTCAATCAGATCCGCCACGCCAACCCCCGCGCCGCCCGCAGCTAACCGGCGCCCACGCCACCGCCGCCACCTCACCTGCCGCCTCTCTCTCCTCCTCAAGGCCAGCCTCCTGGGAGCCTGCCTGAGCCCATCTGTCCGGATTCGCCGCCGCCAGGCTTCAGATCGACCTCAGCCACGACGCTGCCTCTCCGCCCCGCGCCTCGCCAGCCCTTCATACACACGCTGGTCCTCCGCCGTGAGCAGCGCCACAGGCCAGTGTTCTTCTTCTCATTCTCCTTCGTCCCTCACTCGCTTCCTCCCACCGCAGGGAACTGCTGCCACCGCTGGCCCTCCGGTGACTGGATCGGGCCACCTGCCCCCTGCCTCTCCGCGTCTCCTCCTCCGGCTGCTGCTGTCCTCCACTGCCCTCCGCTGACCCCATCGTCGCTGCTCGGCCGAGCACTGGCTGGCCTTGCCTCGATCCCGACGGATCGGAGAGCCACGCCTCGCCTCCCTGCTATGCGGCTGACCACGCCAAGGCTGCCTCAGCCTCCTCCTCGGCCCTCCCAAACCGCCTCCTCTCCAAGCTGATCCGCCTTGGCCTGGTGAGCAACTTCGCTTCTTCTCTCAGATGTCACTGCCCAGCCAATTTCGCCCATGCATGTTTTTTTTTTTCCCTCATATGATTTTGCCATTTAACTGTGGATTTACATATTTGCAGATTGGCCCCTAAACTTCATGCATTTAATAACTCACAATTGGCATCGGATTAAAATAAATTATATATGTAAAATGACTAGTTTTTCGTCTAGTTTCATAATATGCCTTTTTCATCCATGTTTGAAATGTTTAAAATGTTGTTTGCATTAATTTGCTAAAATGCCATGTTAAAATGATTTATTTCATAACTATTTAACCGTAACTCCGATTTTAATAAACTTTATATGTAAATGGGGTAGAATTTTGCCTAGTTTAACATGGTACACTCATCTTGCATGTTTAACAACTCTAAAATATGGTTTAGGTCAGAACAGTACCAAACCTAATATATGCATATGAGGAGTTTCCGGAGTTGTTGTTTTGTTGTTCCGGCCTCATTTAAACTTGCCTAGATAGGTAGTTTTCATTTGCTTCACCCCTTGCCATGTTTAACAACATTTAATATTATTGGGTACATAAACGAGATCGAACTAAATAACTTGTCGTGGTGTTTCATCAATATGCACCGTTGCATATTGAGCTCCACTTAAGTCAGAGGATTGCTTGTGCACTTTGCCATGCCATGCCATGCCTCATTAAACCGACATGCATCATACTTGGTTGTGCATCATGCCATGATTATGCGATGGTTGTTTACTATGTTGTTTGCTTCTTTCCGGTTTGCTTCTCTCGTTAGCTTCGGTTTCGCTCCGAGTTGTGAGGATTCGCTCATCTACGGTTGGTTCGGTTTCATCCGCTCATCTTCTTCATGGAATCGTTCTTCTTCCTTGCGGATTTCGTGCAAGATGATCATACCTCGAAATCACTACTATCTTTGCTATGCTAGTTTGCTCGCTTTTTTGCTATGCCAATGCTACGATGCCTACCATTTGCTTGTCGCCTCCCAAATTGCCATGTCAAACCTCTAACCTTGACACCATTCCTAGCAAACCGTTGTTTGGCTATGTTACCGCTTTGCTCAGCCCTCTTATAGCGCTGTTAGTTGCAGTGAAGATTGAAGTTTGTTCCTCGTTGAACATGGAGATGTTGTTCCTTGTTGGAACATGTTTACTTGTTGGGATATCACAATATATCTTATTTAATTAATGCATCTATATATTTGGTAAAGGGTGGAAGGCTCGGCCTTATGCCCGGTGTTTTGTTCCACTTTGCCGCCTCTAGTTTCCGCCATACCGTGTTATGTTCCCGGATTTTGCGCCCCTTACGCTGTCGGGTGATTTATGGGACCCCCGACAGTTCGCTTTTGAATAAAACTTGTCCAAAGAAGGCCCAACATTGACTTTACCATTTGCCTCACCTAGCCCTTTTTTCTTCCTTTGGTTTCGGAGCCCGAGGGTCATCTTTATTTTAGCCCCCGGCCGTTGTTCTTCGAGTGTTGGTCCAACTCGAAGCGATGTCCGCCGCTTCGGGCAACCAGGGTCTATGCCAACCCGACGCCTTGCTCATCCGGTGCCCCCGAGAACGAGGTACGTGCGACTTCTATCGGGATTTGTCGGCACGCGGGTGGCTTTGCTGGTCTTGTTTTACCATTGTCGAAATGTCTTGATGTACCGATACCGAGTCTGATCGGAGTGTCTTGGGTGAAGGTCTATTCTTCGATGATCGCGAGAGCTTGTCATGGGTTGTTGGGACACCCCGCAGGTTTAAACTTTCGAGAGCCGTGTCTGCAAGTTATGTGGCAGATGGGAATTTGTTAATGTCCGTTGTAGAAAACCTGAAGTTGACCTTAATTAAAATACATCAATCGCTGTGTTACCGTGATGGTCTCTTTCCGCATGAGTCCGGAAGTGAACACGGTGTTGGAGTTATGCTTGACGAGGTTGCTATAGGATCACTTCTTGATCATACTTTTACCGACTGCGCTTTTGCCTTCTTCTCGCCTCATTTGCGATGTTAGCCTCCACATATGCTAGTCGCTTGCGCAGCTCCACCTCATGCCTTTACCTTACCCATAAGCTTAATAGTCTTGATCTCATGGGTGAGATTGCTGAGTCCTCGTGACTCACCAGATACTTCCAAAACCAGTTTGCAGTGTGCCTATGTTACCGAAAGCAGTGACGCAACCAAGCTCAAGGAGGAGCTCGTTGAAGATCTTGCCTTTGTGTTATTTCGCTCTAGTTGATCAAGAGTGGAGCCCAGCTTGGGGTCGATCAGGTCCTTTGTCGCATTTGGGGTTCTTCTTTTATTTTGGTTCCGTAGTCGGACCTTGATTGTATCTCGATGATGTAATGCTTTATTCATGTATTTGTGTGAAGTGGCATTGTAAGCCAACTATGTATCTCTTCCCTTATGTATTACATGGAGTGTGAAGATTACCTCACTTATGACATTGCTTTCAATGCGTTATGTTTCTCTAAGTCGTGCTTCGACATCGGGAGATATAGCCGCATCGAGGGCGCTATAAGTTGGTAATCGAGCCATCCCGACCTTAGGGAGCCCCACCGCTGATCGCTTTTAGTGGCCGAGTTGTGTCTAGAAAAATGTTTTGAGTCATTTAGGATTATATATATCGGAGAGTTTAGGAATTTTTTTACTCCCCAGTCCCTTCGACCTTCTCGGGTGAGGTATCCCGACGAGAGTTTTGACTCTTCTTCTCAAATTTCACTAAAAAAATTTTAGGATCACGCTGGTATCTTAGAATCGCTCCGATGGTTTTATGATGACAACATTGTCTTGGTTGCCTCCCCGACATTTAGGGTTGTGGCAGTGTCCCGGGAGTTGAGCTCCGAGGTGTTGTCGCCATAATTTTATCGCTGCAGTTCTCGAATACCGAGTTTAGTACGCCGACATCGAAAATCTCTTTTATGCGCTTGTTGGTGAGATAACCCCGCTAACCCAAAGATCGAGGTGAGTACGGAGTATTGCCATGACTCAGATAACGGATGCTTTTCAAGGTTGAGGTAGACGATTTCAAGGTTTCTTGGTTATGTGTTGACGGATGGATACAAATTGGATGTAGGGATTGTTAGTTTGTGTGAGATATTATTGCTCCCCGATCCCCAACACCGATTGCATAACCGTAAAATTTCGGAGTTTTATAGGTGGGAATTCAAGTAGCTTTAGGATATCTTTCCGACGGATGTATGATATGAAATTGGGGTTCGACGCCTAGTGGTCCGCCTATTCACGGTTGGTTTTACAAAGGGTCTCATGTGTCTTAAAGAGTCCTTGGCTATGCCGACTGGGACGCTTCAGATGTCATGTGCACTGCCTTGTACATGATGGTGTTGTACGATTGAGCCCGTGTAGGCCCCACCACGAAAACTTCGGACGAAATCTCTATCATATGTTTGTTCCGGCTTATTCTGCAAGCCAATCCTTTGTTTTGTTTTATTTGTGGTATTCGAGTTGCTTCAATGCCAAATGTTGAGTCCATACCTTTCCTAAACGGTGTTCTCATATTGCTATGTGAATACTAATCCTTTTTGATCATTGAGGTTGTCGTGTTAATTCCTTTCCAACCGGTGTGCTTCTCTTCAAGTGGATCCCATCATTTTTTTCCAACCCGCAAGATCAAATCTAAGTTTTCTCAACGGTGTTTGTTTCATCCGTCTCCAAGTTGCCTTTGTTTTTCCCGCCCTCCCACCCTTTTTCTTCAAGGACACAGATTTCTTTATCAAGTATCCTTATATTCATGTGAAGTCTCTTCATTCTTTTCAATCAATGTTCTGATCCGGTGATTTCCCATGAAGATGCTCATCAGCTTCAAGTTCATCATCCTTCATTGTTGTTTCTTCTCCGATGGATCCAATTCAAGCTTTCGATTTTCATCATATTCCGCTCTCATTTCAATGTCTTCTCATACCGTGCACCTCATTATTATTCTACTTCGCTATTTGTTAGTCCGAGTGCTCAAGATATCTCAAGATTCGTGTTTCCACTCGTGATTCGCTCAAGCTCTTTCGAGATTGGTATCTCTTTCAAGTCATTTAATTCAACCGTGCAACATCTCTTTAAATCATTTCCAACGGTGTTCTTTTGAGGGCCCTAACCCACGTGTCTTTTCCTGTGATCTTACCTCGACTCTTCTAATTATCAGAGCCATTCTCAAATTCTTTTCCAAGTTTGACGAAGAATGAGTTATCATCACCAAATGCTTTTCTCCAAGATCTTTCAAATTCTTTTCATAGTTGGCTCAACCTCTTCGCTTTTGATTCTTCCGGTGCCTCAATAATTTTGGTGGTGTTTCTCGTTGTCATTCTCATCATTTGAAGACCAAGAAGGGTTTCTCGTTAATCTTGCTCTATTCTCTTCAAGATTCATGGTGCTAGTTTGTTGCCATCCTCTCATAATTGTTTTCGATTGAGAATTCTTTCTTACCATCCGGAGCATTTCATGAGTTGTTTCCATTTCTTTCCTCCGAAGGCCATCATGTCATAATTCTTCATTCTCAGCGTAGCTATCGTTTCTAAATCATACCGGCATCATTCAAGTGTTCTCTAATCAGCTCGTGATCTATTCGCTCATTTGTATCTAAATACCCTCAAGCACCTTCGCTCATTTGCTAATTCTTACCGTGATGCACCCCTACTTCGATCATTTTCAATTTACGGTGGTTCTTTCAAGATCACTCTTCCTTGTTCATCATATCAATTCATTTGTTGTTCCAATCCTACGGTGGTATGTCAAGACCTTCTCAAGTTTTGATATATCTCTTTATCCTTTTTCGATGGGAATAAGTAGTATGCCAAATCCGTTGATTGTCATCAATTTAATTGGTGAAGGTAAGCATAACATAATTCTTATTCTTGTTCATCCAAGTGATTAATTCTTTATTCCGAGGCCCTTAAAATTCTCGGTTTCATTTGTTTCATCTTCTTTTTCCGGAGTTCCAAGCTCTAATTATCATGGAGATCCATCTAAATCATTGCAAGAATTCACCTTGTGTTTTCAATTTCTCTTTCTTTTCATTCCTTTTGTTTACCGGAGTTCTTCATGGAGGCTCTACATGGTGCTTCATCAAGGATTCTTTTCATTCTTCAATTGTTCATCAAGATTTCTCTCAAGTTAAGATCCGCTGCTATACTCTAAAATAAACATGGTGCTCAACACATGTTTTGTTTTGAGGCGTTCAAGGTATTCTTCATCTTGCATTCCAAAGTGCAATTCCTTCTATCTTATCTTTTCAGTGGTATTATGTCATTCTTGATAATTTGAGTTCATGTTCCATGATTCACATGTTGTCAAGAATGAGATATTTTAAATCCGTCAATCTCTTCATTGGAGTTATCTGGGTATAGATTTCACCTAAAGCCTTCCCTAAGGAATGTTGCTATTTTGCTGCTTATTAATGACCAAAGTTATCTCTTTTCCATCTTGATGGAACAAGCTTTCATCTCTTCGTTAATCTCAAGCAAGCAATTGTTTCCATTAGTGGCCGGTTGTCACCTCATAATTTTGAGATGTTTTCATAAGCCCACTACAAGCTTATTCTTTTCGTTGTTGGTTTCCCAACAACCCCGTTGTAACCTTTTTGGAAGGGTGCTTTCCAAGCTCATTCGTGGCGTGGTTGCCATTTTCTTCTCCATTCTTTTATTCCAATGATTTATCTTTGTGAGGATCATGTTCTTCATGCTTATCCATTTAACCGTGTGTCGTGACTCCATTCAAGTTCTTTTCAAGTTTTCCTTCTTCTTTCAATGAGTGTCGCCCAAATCATATCACTCTTATTCCTTCTCTATCTTGTTTAACCAGAGTGGTTTGAATATCTATCTTATCACTAAACCTCTTGGTTCCTGCTGTATCCCTTGCTCCTCTTTTCTAACTGGAGTGTTTTCAACTTTGTCCATCTTCGTGGTTTTCTTTCTTTTGTTTTGCTCAACCTCTCAAGGTTCTTTGGTTTCACTCATTTCTCAAAGAAGCAACTTTGTTTTACCTCTCCTCTTCCTTTTCCTTTCCTCCGGTGCCATCCTAGATCTCGGACGAGATCCTCTCGTAGTGGTGGAGTGTTGTAACGCCTCGATCCGATGCGACACGTGTCCGCCAGCTTTTTCGCTTTCATTGCCATGTCTTTTGCTTTATGTGTTGCATTTGCCATGTCATCATTTGCATTTTATCATGTCATCATGTGCATTTCATTTGCATACGTGTTCGCCTCATGCATCCGAGCATTTTCCCTGTTGTTCGCTTTTGCAATCCGCGCTTCCTATGTCATCCGGCTGCCTTTCTTCTCTCGCTAGAGCGGGTATTAACGTTTCGAATGGTTCGAGGTTTGCCAAGCGGCCTTGGTATAGCACCGTAGACCGCCTCATCAAGTTTCAGGCCATTTGGAGGTCGTTTGGTACTCCAACGGTTAGTCGGGTAACCGTAAAGGCCTCTTTGTTTCCAGCCCAACACCCTTCCAAAGTGGCCCAAAACCCACTAAACTCCTCTCCATGCTCTCGGTCGCTCGATCACGATCGCGGGGCGAAAACCGCCTCATTTGGACTCTCCTAGCTCCTCTATGCCTATTTATACACCCCCATTCCTTTTTCATGATGATTTTCCCTAACCCTAGCCCCCTCTTCCTCTCCAAGGCCACGACACGTCTGACCAGACGACACGCCCGCCTGGCTGCCCGACCAATCAGATCCGCCACGCTAACCCCCGCCGTCTGCAGCCAACCGGGCGCCCACGCCACCGCCACCTCACCAAGGCTTCTCTCTCCTCTCCCGGCCAGTTCATGGGAGCCCGTCTGAGCCTATCTGTCCGGATTCGCCGCTGGGGGCTTCCAGATCGACCTGCTGACGCTGCCTCCGCCCCGCCGCCCCGGCCACAGCAGCTCAAGGCACACACGCTGGTCCTCAGCCGTGAGCAGCGCGCACAGGCTCTTCTTCTCATTCCTCCTTCGTCCCTCACTCGCTTCTCCTCACATCATAGGGAACTGCTGCCACACTGGCCCTCCGGTGACCGGATCGGGCCACCCTGTCCCGGCTCCTCCGCTTCTCCCTTTCAAGCCGCTGCTGTCCCTCCACTGCCCTCCGCTGACCCCATCGTTGCCGGGCCACGGGAGCACTGGCCATTGCCTCGATCCCGACGGATCGGGAGAGCCACGCCTCGCTTCCTCATGCAGGTCAGCACCACGTCAAGGCCAGCCTCAGCCTCCTCGGCCTCCCCTCCCACCGCCTCCTCTCCAAGTTGATCCGGCCTTGGCCTGTGGTGAGCAACTTCGCCTCTTTCTCTCAGATGTCACTGCCCACCAATTTCGCCCATGCATGTTTTTTTTTTTCCCTGTTGCGATTTTGCCATTTAACCAGGGATTTACATATTTGCAGATTGGCCCCTAAACTTCATGCATTTAATAACTCACAATTGGTGCATCGGATTAAAATAAATTATATATGTAAAATGACTAGTTTTTCGTCTAGTTTCATAATATGCCTTTTTCATCCATGTTTGAAATGTTTAAAATGTTGTTTGCATTAATTTGCTAAAATGCCATGTTAAAATGATTTATTTCATAACTATTTAACCGTGAATCTGATTTTAATAAACTTTATATGTAAATGGGGTAGAATTTTGCCTAGTTTAACATGGTACACTCATCTTGCATGTTTAACAACTCTAAAATATGGTTTAGGTCAGAACAGTACCAAACCTAATATATGCATATGAGGAGTTTCCGGAGTTGTTGTTTTGTTGTTCCGGCCTCATTTAAACTTGCCTAGATAGGTAGTTTTCATTTGCTTCACCCCTTGCCATGTTTAACAACATTTAATATTGTTGGGTACATAAACGAGATCGAACTAAATAACTTGTCGTGGTGTTTCATCAATATGCACCGTTGCATATTGAGCTCCACTTAAGTTGTAGGATTGCTTGTGCACTTTGCCATGCCATGCCATGCCTCATTAAACCGGACATGCATCATACTTGGTTGTGCATCATGCCATGATTATGCGATGGTTGTTTACTATGTTGTTTGCTTCTTTCCGGTTTGCTTCTCTCGTTAGCTTCGGTTTCGTTCCGGAGTTGTGAGGATTCGTTCATCTACGGTTGGTTCGGTTTCATCCGTTCATCTTCTTCATGGAATCGTTTTTCTTCCTTATGGATTTCGTGCAAGATGATCATACCTCAAATCACTACTATCTTTGCTATGCTAGTTTGCTCGCTTCTTTTGCTATGCCAATGCTACGATGCCTACCATTTGCTTGTCGCCTCCCAAATTGCCATGTCAAACCTCTAACCTTTGACACCATTCCTAGCAAACCGTTGTTTGGCTATGTTACCGCTTTGCTCAGCCCTCTTATAGCGTTGTTAGTTGCAGGTGAAGATTGAAGTTTGTTCCTCGTTGAACATGGAGATGTTGTTCCTTGTTGGAACATGTTTACTTGTTGGGATATCACAATATATCTTATTTAATTAATGCATCTATATATTTGGTAAAGGGTGGAAGGCTCGCCTTATGCCCGGTGTTTTGTTCCACTCTTGCCGCCTCTAGTTTCCGCCATACCGGTGTTATGTTCCCGGATTTTGCCCCTTACGCTGTCGGGTGATTTATGGGACCCCCGACAGCTCGCTTTGAATAAAACTTGTCCAAAGAAGGCCCAACATTGACTTTTACCATTTGCCTCACCTAGCCCTTTTCTTCCCTTTTGGTTCGGAGCCCGAGGGTCATCTTTTATTTTAGCCCCCGGCCAGGTTCTTCGAGTGTTGGTCCAACTCGAAGCGATGTCCGCGCCTGGCAACTGTGGTCTATGCCAACCCGACGCCTTGCTCATCCGTGTGCCCCGAGAACGAGGTACGCGCGACTTCTATCGGGATTTGTCGGACAAATGGGTGGCTTTGCTGGTCTTGTTTTACCATTGTCGAAATGTCTTGATGTACCGGATACCGAGTCCGATCGGAGTGTCTTGGGTGAAGGTCTATTCTTCGATGATCGCGAGAGCTTGTCATGGGCTGTTGGGACACCCCGCAGGTTTAAACTTTCGAGAGCCGTGTCTGCAAGTTATGTGGCGATGGGAATTTGTTAATGTCCGTTGTAGAAAACCTGAAGTCGACCTTTAATTAAAATACATCAATCAAGCAGTGTTACCGTGATGGTCTCTTTCCGCGGAGTCCGGGAAGTGAACACGGTGTTGGAGTTATGCTTGACGAGGTTGCTATAGGATCACTTCTTGATCATACTTTTACCGACCGTGCTTTGCCTTCTCTTCTCGCCTCATTTATGTATGTTAGCCTCCACATATGCTAGTCGCTTGCGCAGCTCCACCTCATGCCTTTACCTTACCCATAAGCTTAATAGTCTTGATCTCGCTGGTGTAGATTGTCGAGTCCTCGTGACTCACCGATACTTCCAAAACCAGCTTTGGTGTGCCTATGTTAATGAAAGCAGTGACGCAACCAAGCTCAAGGAGGAGCTCGTGAAGATCTTGCCCTTTGTGTTATTTCGCTCTAGTTGATCAAGAGGGAGCCCAGCTTGGGGTCGATCAGTGTCCTTTGTCGATTTGGGGTTCTTTCTTTATTTTGGTTCCAGAGTCGGACCTTGATTGTATCTCGATGATGTAATGCTTTATTCATGTATTTGTGTGAAGTGGCGATTGTAAGCCAACTATGTATCTCTTTCCTTATGTATTACATGGAGTGTGCGAAGATTACCTCACTTGCGACATTGCTTTCAATGCGGTTATGCCTCTAAGTCGTGCTTCTTCACACGGGAGATATAGCCGCATCGAGGGCGTTACATCACACTTATCTAACTTTTGTGGGCACTATGCTTTTGTCTCTATCTCAGAGCCCACTAAGGTAGATGAAGCATTTCGAGCCGGAGGATTCAAAGTTATGCAAGAAGAATTACATTAGTTCGAAATGAACAATTTCTCGAATTGGTCAATCGCCTGCATCCTCGCAAGCATAATATCATTGGCACAAAGTGGATCTACCGCAACAAGCAAGATGAAATGGCCTTGTCGTGAGGAATAAGGCACCACTAGTAGCTCAAGGCTACACACATGTCAAGGAATTGATTTCGATGAAACTTTTGCACCTATTGCTAGACTTGAGGCTATTCAGATTTTACTTGCCTATGCTAACCATCATGATATCATCTTATATCAAATGGATGTGAAAAGTGCATTCCTCAATGGTAAGCTTGAGGAAGAAGTATATGTTGCTCAACCCCTGTGTTTTGAAGATCCCAAGAATCCTCGACAAAGTCTTCAGACTCAATAAGGCTCTCTATGGCCTCAAGAAAGCCCCTCATGCGGTATGACACATCAAGGAATTCTTCGTGAAGAATGGTTTCACACCCTGTTCTATCGACCCTACTCTATTTACTAAATCATATGATGGTGAACTGTTTGTGTGCCAAATATATGTTGATGATATTATCTTTGGCTGTACTAACCAACGATATAGTGATGAATTTGCCTATATGATGAGTGAAGAATATCAAATGTCTATGATGGGAGAGTTGAAATTCTTCTTAGGTCTTCAAATTCGCAAGAGCGAATGGCATATTCATATCTCAGAGAAATACCTCAAAGATGTAATCGAGGAAATTCGCATGCAAGATTGTAAAGGCGCTAAAATTCCTATGCCCACAAATGGCCATCTATGCAATCGATGAAAATGGTATTGACTTCGATCACAAGGTATACCGCCCATGATTGATTCTTTATTGTACTTATGTGCATCTAGGCCAGATATAATGCTTAGTGTTTGCATGTGTGCCCGATTTCAAGCTGCACCGGGAATCACACCATAAGGTCAGGAAGCATATTCTTCGATATCTAGCTCACACACCAACACTAGGATTATGGTACCCCAAGGGCTCTACTTTTGATCTCATTGATATTCTCGACTCTAACTATGCTGGTGATCGTGGACCGCAAGTCAACATCCGCACTGCCATTTCTGACGATCTTTGGTCCGTTGGTCCTCAAGAAACAGAATCACAGATTCTATCTATCAAAGTGAATACATTGCTGCCGCTCATGTCAGGCTCAACTACTTTGGATGAAGCAAACCTCAAGGACTATGGCGCAACGTGAAGAATGTGCCTCTCTCATGACAACGAGAGTGCCATCAAGATTGCTCACAACCCAGCTTCAAAGACTCAAGACTAAGCACATCTAGATTCGTCATCATTTTCTTCGTGATCATGTGTTGAAGGGCGATATCTCCATCGAGCATGTGAAGACTGAAGAACAACTAGCTGATATCTTCACCAAGCCCTTGGATGAGAAGAGATTTAGCAAGTTGCGGTGTGAGCTAAATATCTTAGAATCTTCGAATGTTCTTTGAAAAGGACACACATCCTAACCCTTATGCATAATTGATGACTTAGATGTGCAACACATGAAGAAACGTTGTTCTTCAATCAATGAAGAATAACACTCTAAGTGTGAAGAAATTAATGAAGAATTTGATTCTCAGAACCCTACGACAACTGTACGCGGTGTTTGAAATCATCATTCTTATACGGTGGGCTACGTCACCACAAAAGTTGAAAATCTTCAATTTGAGTTTTTCCTCATTTTTGAAATTCCTCAGTTTTTTCAAATTCTTCAACTTTGCAAAATCTTCAAGTTTCCGCTGCTTTTTTTTCATATATATATATATATATATATATATATATATATATATATATATATATATATATATATATATATGAGTTTATGTCCTCTACAAGATTCACTTATTGCTGATTCTTCAAGTTGCTATTTCGCTAAGTGAATGTGATCGACCTTTCCCTCTATGCTATACTCAATCCAATCTATTCACAAATTCTTCATGTATGCTCGATTGAATCTGCTCAAAGTCTTCATCGTCCTTGACACCAAGAAATTAAGTAATCTAAACTTTTAAACAAATATTATCCAAGTTTTCGGTTTTACCGCCAAACCGCTCCGCATCCCACGATGTATTAGTTTAATCACCCACGATCTTACACGATCTCATCTCGCATAGTACGTGGGTGACACGTCAAGGAAGGAGAAAGGGTAGGGCATGTTCGTCCAAAATCTTCGGGCTAATAGTTTTTCACCGTGGCTATAAATACCCTCTACCTCCTCACTTCATTTACTCCGCCGATCGCTGTCTCGCCGAGCTCTCTCAAACCCTAGCGCCACCGCTACTCCATCGCCGCGGTGAGGAAAGCTTCACCGCCGACCATCGCTGTCAGATTGCTACGGTCATGGAAATCTTCACTCCGCCGCCAGAGCTGTCTCCTTCGCCAAGTTAGGGCGTGGAGATCTAACGTGATTAACTTCACTACAGCTTCATCTCTGCTCGTCGTGTTCTTTAGTTCGTAATTAAAAGTCACTTTTATTACTCGCTGATTCTCAAATCTTATCGATAATCTTCAAAGGTGTTTTTTCTTCAAATCTTCACCTATGAACACCTCACACACTATATGCTCTTGATTTATCTCTAAGATTTCATTTCTTCAAGATTCCTCAATTGTGCGATTTTTAATCAGACAACTCGAACCTAAGACTAAACGCTTAGTGAAATTCCTCAAGGCTCACCTGGTCAAATTCTCAAAACTTGCTTTTTGAAAAATCTTCCGAGAACGATATGACCTCTCCAAATTCCTCGCACCTACACTGCTCACAGTACTCATGTCCGCCGCTGAATCACTAGGTTCTCATCAACTTAACTCATTTGCAGCTGCTCTCAAGAAAACTGCATACTTCTTCGAGTGCTCTATTGTTCAAATTCTCACCAAGAAAATGGCGTAAGGCAAGAGACCGCAGAAGGGAGGAAAGAAACCAGAAGTCATGATCGCTTTTGAGATTCCAGAGGAAATATACAAAGACTATCTGACACCGATGAATCCAAATTTGGCAAGGAGACTAAAAATCAGCGCAAAGTGCGACACAGAGGATAGAAAGAAGATGGGCACGAGAATGGAGAGAATACCGCTATGTCACTCCCAAGTACATGAGAAAATTCGCTGAACCTCCATGCCCAAGAGCTCCTCCGCACTGCCAAGTTGCCGATCCCACTAGCATCAAGAGTGGTGAAGACTTTCCCAAGAATGGTCGAGGCGCCAAGCCAAATTGGCAAGACAGCCAAGGAGGCAGTGAGGAAATTCAATGAGGACACTGCTGCTGCTGAGCCCTCGGTCAAGCCGAGGAAATCAATGCCAAGAAGCCTGCTCGCAAGCCAAGTGTTTCACCGCCACGCCTCACGGCCAAGTTCTCACCGCTACCACACGGAAGTTCTCGACGGTCTGCCGCCATTCAAAATCCTCAAAGCAGCCCCTCCAAGTCCTCAACACTGTGCATCTTGCTACTTGTCAAAGGACTCAGTGGTTTCAATTGCTTCGTGTCTCAAAGAAGTTCTTCACCGCACCAATGTCCTCAACAGTCCCACTCATCAAGACAAAGCAATCGCTGGACGCGTCCTCGCCAATTCCAAAGAAGAAACAGTTGCATTCAACGCTCCTCTCGATGATGAAGCCTCCGATGAAGAACTTGAAGAAATCATCGAGACAGATCGACCAAGGCCGCTAGAGCCAAAAGAACAAGTGTGCTCGCTTTTGATCCGAAGAAGATCCTTGACTTCATTGACTCGTGGCATCAAGATCCAAACACTCCTATACCGGATCTCGCCATCGACTCTCGGTCAAAGTCATATGCTTAACCATTTCATCGCAAGAGAAATGGAAATTTGAAAAGGCTCGTGAATTGAAGAGAGCAAAAGCCGAAAGGAGAAGCTTCGAGGAAGAACATCATCAACTTGACTCTCAAGAACTTCTCAAAGCACAATCTGAAATTCAAGCCCTCAAAGAAGGATTTCGATGCTTATAATGCTGATTGGCAAGGAGCTAAGGTGAGATTCGCTAACTGACGAAGAAAATGTCAACTGCTGCAGCTCCATCGCAACAAGAAAATCCTCAGTCAAGAATCTGCCAGCCCATCGAAGAACATGCCAAGATCGCTGATGACTTTCAGCAGGCTGATGGGAACACAAGTTCCGTGGCTGATGACTCCATTCCACCAACAAGAAATTCCTGTGGCATCTCTAGCGTGCGCCTAAAGAATCAAGGAAACAGGTAATCGCACTGGCCATACCAAGAAACTGTACCACAATCCTCAGCTCCTCCTCGCTAACACTAACTCCAATTCTTCCTTCCGCCAATGAAGTGAAGAAGACAAAGGCCGCAGAACGAGCTGCAAGTGAAGAAAAGGAAGGCATCACCAGGCCAAATTCTTCGCCGCAAGAAAATGAAGCCAATGACCAGCTCGATTGAAAATCCTATTGATGCTATTCCCATCTCCTCCATGTCGCCAAAGGAAATTGTTCCTTATGGAGAAGAGTACAAGATCCCAAGCGGATCTCGATGAAGAAAATCAATCATTGCTACCTCGTAACAGCTTGATGAAGAAATTGAAGTGGAAGCTTCCTTCAACTCCTGTTGTTTCTCACCCGTGCCTCAGCCATCATCAAGAGGCAGTGTTGAGGAAATTGAAAAGAAGATGAAGACGGGATATTGGGTGCACTACACTGTGATGAACGATGACTTTGGGAAAGTCAAGATCCCAATACTCCTCTATTCACTCCGCTTCAACAAGTTCCTCCGTCCCCTGCCACAACTGCTCAAATGGGCTCAAGAAACTCATCCCACATCGCCTCAACGAAGAGATTCCAGCCACTAGCGCCAAGAACCCATCGCGATCCTCAAATTGCACAAGGAGGGGAACCAGAAATTCTCACCAAGAACCCGAGATCGCGATTCCAGAGGTTGTGCTGCAAATCATCGATATTCCTATGCCCAAACCAAGAATCCGCTCAAGCAAGCAAAAATTCAAGGCTGAAGACTTTTTCCGAGCATGTGTTCTTCATCGCTATAACCTTATGACTCGCGCCAATGAGGAAAAGACGCTCGACTCCCACTCAAGCAAACTTCTATTCCTCGCTATTTGACAAGGACAAGATCTTCACCATGAGCATATTCTCATGTGGATATGGAATCACCGCTGCTTCGAGCCAAGATTCGTGTTCTTCACGATGCGTGGCTGCTGAATTTCAGACCGATATATGTGGATCGAATGAAGAACTCATTCTTAAGTTCTATGCCACCTCGCACATCACCGAGATGTCAAGACATCAATTCATGGGTGCTGGATTGATGACGAGAATACTCACTACAAGGCACCAGAACTGAATTGCTTCGTGTCCTTCCTCTTGATCCTCCCCATGAATCAAGACGTTGCATTTACGATGACCGTGAATTATCCGATCACTTTATGTAAGTGCTTATGAAGCAATCGGGTCCGGACAAGCACCTCTAACCAAATTCTCGTCAAGGATTTGTCAGATGTGCCTCTCGACTCGTATAGAATCTTGACGAAGACAATGAGTCCCATCAAAGGCCACGACTCAAATGAAGAAGACGCTGCTGGCATCATGAAGAACATGCTTTTCAATATCATTCATGGCGCTCCCGCACAACTTCCATGATTTCTTCATGAGGACTCGCCAATGTTGCAATGTCACCTTTTGAGCTGAAGCCATATGCGCTTTGGATCATGAGATTCATAAGGGCAAGATCTTCACCGAACTACAAGGTCGACATCAACCATGGCAGCTTCCCGCCGCCCATTGAAGTCCTCAAGCCACCAATTTCATCATCCGATGACAAGGGCAAGGCAGCAGCTGTAATTGATGAAGGCACTCGCCCATTGATGGTCAATTTCGCAAGGCTGCATCTTACTCCACCAATGACGATTCTCGCAACGCATGACACCGCCAAGAATACCTCAACCAAGCAACAGCCTCAAGCAATCGCACCTGTGGTGATGACCGATCGTGAGTTACTCCTCGCCTTCATCAAGGTTGAATGCAATCGAAATGGGTGAAGCGCCAATTTGCTGCAATTCTTCACAACATGACCTCAACGATAATGCAAGGAAGAAAACCAAGACTACCTTCATGAAACCCTCAACCGCACTGGGCTGTTCTTAATCATGTCTATTCCATGAAGAATTGAAGACTATGGGTCTTCGTGAAGCCTTTGACCGGTCTGCACCACCTCCAAGAAATTCAAGAGAGTCAAAGTTCCTGATTTGGTGGCTGCTTTATTCTTCATCGCGGAAACTGATGAATATGAAGATTTAGATGACATCAAGGGCAGCCCTACTTCAACATCCAACCCCGACAATGCCGGAGCTCCTCCATCAACTTGAAAATCTTCAGGGCGTTAGTCCTCGCTTTTGATCCTTTGGTCATTTGATGACAAAGGGGAGAAATCTGAGTTAGTCTTCGCCGGTTTATACTATGGGTATTTTTATTAAGTTACAACTCGCTCTTCCAAACTTTTGTTGGATCGAGTTGTAATCTTAAATCCGATGGTGCCCTGATACTTTTTGAACGGTGCATTGTGCTGACTTGCACTATGCTCTAATACTTTTGATCGTGCTTCGATACGTTTGATGCTCTGATTTTGATACGTGTTATGCTCTGATGCTTTTGAAGCACTAAGCTCTAAATATGATATTTGAGCTCTGATACTTTTGATGTGATATTCCGCATGCTTATTCTAGTCAATACTATTGCACGCATACTGAATCTCATCAGGCACCATATTTCATCATGCATTTCAAATTCTTCATAGTATATATATCAAATGCGTATGAATTACAAGATATAGGGGAGATTCCATGATTCAATTCTTCAAATGTGCATTGCCTCAAAAGCAAATTCCTCATTATGCACATATTCAGGGGGAGTTCTTCTATATCTTGCAATCAAATTCCTCAATATCAGTATTTACACTTCATATGTTTATCCCCGTTGAAAACTTAACCTATGTTGTCATCAATCACCAAAAAGGGGGAGATTGTAAGTGCATCTAGTGCCCCTTAGTGATTTTGGTGTATTGAAGACTTATAGGTTAAGTAACTGATGCGTTTGTGAGTGTACACAGGTCTATAAGTCTATGAGGAGTTTGATATTTACAGAGAAAGTCGACATCTAAAAATGAAGTTCTTCGACTGAAGACTTTGGTATTCTGAAGACTTTCTGAAGACTTTGAAAGTGAAGAAATTGGTGTGACCATGAAGACGTGATATTCATTCGAGGAATATGAAGCGTGAAGACTTTTGTTTTCGAAGTTTCATTTTCTCTTTCTTGAGTCATAGGAAACACCGTACTGTTAAAGGGGGTCGAGGAAATACTAAGGAAAAATTTCCATGTGATGCTCAACTCAAAATCCTACACCTACCAATCCCTTCGAGTGAAGCCATTGAAATCTCATATAGCTTCACCAAATTCTTCAAGAATGAGACGCAGTTCTTCCGTCATCGATGACTTTGTTCGATCGAGGAGTTAGGAATTCGCCAAAGCGAATTGCCTACACAAGGAGGAACATGATAGCCATGAGGACTTTGAGAGTCAAATTTCCGATCATATGTCAGGTACAGGCCCGCTGACCAAAATATCTTATCCACCTAACGGTCATATCATTGAAGGGCATTTATGTCTTATCATGTCGGGCTGCTCCCTAGGCTATAAATAGTCAGCCTCTACAACCACTAGTTGGTTGGCTGCCCGAGAGAACTTGACACTTGTCATTTGAGAGCATGCCATCCTCCGAGGACTTTGAGCGAAAATCATCAAGTGAGGAAAATCCCAAAACCAAACCCATTAAAACCCCAAGTGATTGAGCATCATCAAGAAATTGATCCTCGTGATCCGACGCTTGTTACCTTTGAAGATCTGTGCTTCTTCCAGACGGTTAGGCGCCAAGGTCTAGAGCATCCAAGAGTAATTGTGGATCGCCGAGTGACCAAGTCTGTGAAGGTTTGAAGTCACCAAGACTTACCACGAGTGATTGGACGAGGCCTCATGGGGTCTTAGTTCAAGGAGAATACGGTGAGGATCGGGTGTCCTGAGTTGCGCTCGAGATCGGGTGTCCGGACTGTGTGTCCTCGAAGTTTAAATACTCACCGCTTCCAACCAGACGCATAACCGAGACAAAGAAGTTGAACTGGTTTACCAAATCATTGTCTTCACCAACCGACCGGTTCTATTTCCTCAACTCATTCATTTCTCATTTTGTGTTGCATGTTGTTCATATCTGTGGCTTGAAGACTTTGATCAAGACTTTCACAAATTCCTCAATTCAATTTCTTCACCGCTTTGTCTTCATCTTGTTATCCTGTGTTTACGCTTCCCGCATCGCTTCTAGTCTTCATTTCATCATGTCGACTATGTGTGCATCCTGTTATGTTTACTCGAGTACATATTCCGCAGAATAGTTCTTCGCTATGGAATTTCTCACCGCAAATTCCTCTGAAGAATTTCATAAAAATCGCCTATTCACCCCCCTCTAGTCGATATAACGCACTTTCAGCGAGCAGGCTTCTTCGGCATTGATTTCCTCGGCTTGACCGAGGTCTCAGCGGCAGCAGCAGCAGCAGAATCCTCGCTGAATTTCCTCACTGCCTCCTTGGCTTGTCTTGCCAATTTTGCTTGGCGCCTAGCCCATTCTTCAGAAAGTCTTCACCACTTTTGATGCTAGTGGATCACGACTGGCCAGTGCAAATGGAGCTCTTGGGCATGGAGGATTTAAGGCTAATTTCTTCATGTACTTGGGAGTAACATATCGATATTCCTCCATTCTCGTGCCCATCTTCGCTCAATCCGCTGAATGCGACTTTATGCTGATTCTTGTTTTTTGCCAAACTTGGCTTCATCAAAAGTGCAAGAATCCTTGTATATTTCATCGTGATCTCGAAGCAGTCATGACCTCCTGCCTCTTTCCTCCTTTCTCGCGGTCTCTTTTTTCAGCCATTTTCTTCAGTGAGGAATTTGAACAATTGAACACTCGAGGAAGTATGCAGTTTTTCTTCGAGGAACGCTGCAAATGAGTTAAGTTGATGAGAACCTAGTGATTCAAAGAATGACATGAGTACCGTGAACAGAGTGTAGGTGCGAGGAATTTGGAGAGGTCATATGCTTCTCGTAAGATTTTTCAAAAGACAGTTTTGAGGTATTTGACCAGCTTGAGCCTTGAGGAATTTCACTAAGCTGCTCTTGTCTTAGGTTCCAGAGTTGTATGATAGAAAATCCGCATAATTGAGGAATCTTGAAGAATTGAGTGCTTAGAGAGATGGATCAAGAGCATACAAGTGTGAGGTGTTCATATGTGAAGATTTGAAGAATAAAACACCTTTGAAGATTTTCGTAAAAGTTTGAGAATCAAAGCGAGTAATAAAAGTGACTTTTAATTACCCAAATCAAGAACACGATTTAACAGAGATGAACAGCGATGAAGTTCGCTGTTAGATCTCCCACGCCTCTAACTTGGCAGAGGGAGACAGCTACGGCGGAGGCGGAGTGAAGATTTCAGCCGGGCGCGAGTACGACGGCGATGAGGTCGAGGCAAGGAAGCTCTTCCTCACCGGGGCGATGGAGTAGCGGGCGCTTAGGGTTTGAGGAGAGCTTGAGCGAGAGACAACGACCGAGCGGAGTAAATGAAGTAAGGAAGGAGAGGATATTTATAGCCACGGTAAAAACTGCTCGCTCAAGATTTTGGGACTAACATGCCCCCGCCTTTCTTCTTCACGCGACATGTGTCACCCACGCATTATGCGTATGAGATCGTAAGATCGTGGGTGAATAAACTAATGCATCATGGGATGTGGAACGGTTTGAGCGGTAAAACAGAAAATCTGGATAAGATTTGTTTTAAAGTTTCGTTCGCAGTTTCTTCAAATTGACAAGGACACAAAGGAAGACTTTGAACGAGTTTCAATCAGAACGCACATGAAGAATTTGTGAATATATTGGGTTGAGTATAGCATAGAGGGGGAAGGGTCCAATCACATTCACTTAGCAGAAATTGCAACTTGAAGAAATAGCAATAAGTGAATGCTTTAGAGGACATAAACTCACATATATATATAGCCAATGAAGAAAAACGACGGAAACAAAGGAAGATTTTGCAAAGTTGAAGAATTTGAAAGATCGAGGAATTTCAAAATGAAAAGAAAAAACTCAAATTGAAGATTTTCAACTTTTGTGGTGGCGTGACCCACCAGATAAGAATGATGATTTCGCATAATCGCAGGCAATTGTTGTAGGGTTCTCGAGAATCAAATTCTTCATTAATTTCTTCACACTTAGAGTGTTATTCTTCATTGATTGAAGAAAACGCTTTTCATGTGTTGCACATCTAAGTCCTCAATTTCGCATAAGGGTTAGGATGTGTCCTTTTCAAAAACATTCAAGATTCTAAGATATTTAGCTCACACCGCAACTTGCTAAATCTCTTCTCATCCAAGGGCTTAGTGAAGATATCAGCTAGCTGTTCTTCGCCTTCACATGCTCGATGGAGATGTCGCCTTCAACACATGATCACGAAGAAAATGATGACGAATCTGATGTGCTTAGTCTTCGAAAGTGCTGAACTGGTTGTGAGCAATCTTGATGGCACTCTCATTGTCGCAGAGGAGAGGCACATTCTTCACGCTGACGCCATAGTCCTTGAGGGTTTGCTTCATCCAAAGTAGTTGAGCACAAAGATGAGCCAAGAGCAATGTATTCAGCTTCAAAGAAGAGATAGAGATACGCAGCCTGCTTTCTTCGAGGACCAATGCATCAAAGATCGTCCGAGGAAATGACAAAGCGATGTTGACTTATGGTCCACACGATCACCAAAGATAGTCGAGTCGTAATATCCAATGAGATCAAAAGCAGAGCCCTTTGGGGTACCATAATCCTAGTGTTGGTGTGTGAGCTAGATATCAAGAATATGCTTCACAGCCTTTATGGTGTGATTCCTTCTGCAGCTTGAAATCGGGCACACATGCAAACACTAAGCATTATATCCGCCTAGATGCACATAAGTACAATAAAGAACCAATCATGGAGCGTATACCTTGTGATCAAGTCAATACCATTTTCATCAAGGCATAGATGGCCATTTGTGGGCATAGGAATTTTGACGCTTTTACAATCTTGCATGCCGAATTTCCTCAAGACATCTTTGAGGTATTTCTCCGAGATATGAATATGCCATTGCGCATTGCCGATTTAATTTGAAGACCTAAGAAGAATTTCAACTCTCCCATCATAGACATTTGATATTCTTCACTCATCATATAGGCAAATTCATCACTATATCGCTGGTTAGTACAGCCAAAGATAATATCATCAACATATATTTGGCACACAAACAGTTCACCATCATATGATTTAGTAAATAGAGTAGGGTCGAGAACTGGTGTGAAGCCATTCTTCACGAAGAATTCCTTCAGTGTGTCATACCACGCCCGAGGGGCTTTCTTGAGGCCATAGAGAGCCTTATTGAGTCTGAAGACTTTGTCAAGATTTCTTGGGATCTTCAAAACCTGGGGGTTGAGCAACATATACTTCTTCCTCCAGCTTACCATTGAGGAATGCACTTTTCACATCCATTTGATATAAGATGATATCATGATGGTTAGCGTAAGGAAGTAAAATGCGAATAGCCTCAAGTCTAGCAAGAGGTGCAAAAGTTTCATCGAAATCAATTCCTTCAACTCGTGTCAGCCTTGAGCTACTAGACGGCCTTTATTCCTCACCACAAGGCCATTTTCATCTTGCTTGTTGCGGTAGATCCATTTTGTGCCAATGATATTATGCTTATGAGGATCTAGGCGATCGACCAATTCCTCGGACATTGTTCAGCTCGAACTAATGTAATTCTTCTTGCATAGCCCTAATCCACTCCGCCCGTAAATGCTTCATCTACCTTAGTGGGCTCGTGGATAGAGACAAAAGCATAGTGCCCACAAAAGTTAGATAAATGTGATGCTTTTGAGCATGTGAGAGGACCTGTGCGCTAATGTCATCGATGATCTTCTCCACTTGCACTTCTTTTGCAACGCTGTGGATGAGTTGGTTGTCGCCGAGGATTTTGATCAGATTTTCTTCAAAGACCATTTTCCTCATCTTGTTCTTCGTGCATCACCGACGCTCTTCATGAACAGGAATGAATTCTTCAAACAGATTCTCTAGTCGGAATGACATCCTCGCTGTTTTGAGCTTGATAGCATCCTCAAAATGGTTCATCTAACACGTAAGGTAGGTGCTCTTTGCAGCCATTAGTTTCATCGAATCAAGACATCTACAAAGGTCAACAATCTTGTGAAGAACAATGTTGAAGACTCAGAGGTGTGCTAGTCCTTTCCGTAACCAAGCATAAACCTTCATGTGCTTTCGTGCAAATTTAGAGTTGTGGTGAGGATCTCTAATCCAACATTTAGCAATCAAGACTTTGAAATAACTCACATTGGGTTTCTTGTCGCTGAGGAGTTCATAGGCGCCTTCTTGAAGAATTTGTGAAGATATACTGCTGATGATGTGGCAAGCAAGATCAATTGCATCAATCCAAAAACACCGAGGCGCTTTTGTATTCATCAAGCATAGTGCAGCCATCTCAACAAGAGTTCTGCGTTTGCGCCCACGACGCCATTCTCACCGAGGAGTATAAGGAGCAGATAACTCATGAGTAATACCAAGTTCATCAAGATATGCATCAAGACCGGAATTTTGAACTCAGCCCATTGTCACTTATGATATGTTTGATCTTCACACCAAAGTTGGTTGAAGCCCTCGAGGAAAATCGCTTGAAGACTTCCCGCACTTCATGTTTGTAAGCAACAATGTGTACCCATGTATATCGAGAATAATCATCAACAATGACAAGGCCATATAGAGATGCATCATTAGTGACCGCTGAATAATGATTAGGTCCAAGAGGTCCATGTGAAGCAATTCAATGGACGGGTAGTGGTCATGATAGTCTTCTGGGTGCTTGGCCTTGGTCATTTTTCCAGCTTCACAGTTCGTGATAAGTGATCCTTGAGGAATTTGACATTCTCAATGCCAATGACATGCTTCTTCTTTGCAAGCGTGTTCAAATTCCTCATGCCTCGCATGACTAAGTCGTCGATGCCATAGCCAGCCTTCTCAAGCTTTTGCAAGTAGACACACGGCTGGTTGTGGTCCCAGAGAGAAATCAACAATATACAGATCTCCTCTCCTAAAGCCTTCAAGACTTTGGAATTGTCACCCATAATCACAACACAAATGATATTTGCCAAAGACAACAACCATATCAAGATCACAAA
Organism: Aegilops speltoides; assembly: GCA_021437245.1. NCBI lineage: Eukaryota > Viridiplantae > Streptophyta > Magnoliopsida > Poales > Poaceae > Aegilops > Aegilops speltoides. The sequence goes on along the minus strand of JAHHZJ010001479.1, from coordinate 11,467 downwards.
GCATTGAGATCGACATGAGATTGTATCCTAAGGACTCAACAAGCATGACTTTGTCCATGTGCTTATCCTTAGGGATAGCAACCTTACCAAGACCCAATACCGACTTTTGCCTTTGTCAAGAAGATGATATGCTTCAGAGGTGACGGTGATAAGGAGCATCCATCAATAGATTCTTGTCACCAAATATGTGATTTGTACATCCACTATCGAGGACCCAATCAAGGTTTTGAGTTGATCATCCCGCAGATGAATTAGTGTAGCTTATAATCTCATATGCTTCATCAAGAAGAATATGATATCAAGTTCATCGATGAATTTCATCAAGCAAGAAATGATATAGCAAGATAGGACGCAGAAATGAAAGTTCATTTCATCATGATTCGCTTATGCCCTTTCAGCAGTTTTGTCGTCCTCAAAGAAATTCTTCAGACGTTAAGGCACGCCCGAGACCTGACCTGCAGAAGAGATTAGTTCTTTTCTTCACCACCCACATCTCAAGGGGTGGCAAAGAGTTCATCACTCATGAAAGCACCATACGAGAATGGTGGCATAGAGGCCAAACCATTTCGCTTCACATAAGAGGGGTTAGGTAAGCATATGAATAAGGTAGTAATTCTTCGAGGACTTATGAACATAATGGTTTGAAGAATAATGCACATATTCATAGCCCTTAGCTCTACCCTGCGAGACAGAGTTGTTAGCACGACGATAATCATATGAGGACTTTGATCCAGTTGAGGAATTTGATCCATATGAAGAATTTGGTCCATATGAAGAATTTGATCTAGGTTTCCTGTTCTTCACATGTGGTGTCATGAGGACATTCACCTGAAGACTTTCAACACAACTTTTGGGAACCCAGATTTTCTTCATAGGGGAACTGCTCTCGCAGCTTAGTGCCAACATATCTAGCAAATACTTCACCATTCTGCTTTTTGAACAGTTTATAATTGAGTCAAATGACTCATCGAAGAATGAGGAGATTCACATGTAAAGCCGATAAGTTAGATGGATCAACTGAGGTCCCTTTGCAAAGAACCCATGAGGTTTTGGGGTACCGCCAAAGCTTCCAATATGTTCCATCAAGATTGAGTTTCCTCTCAAAGGCAATACCTCTTCCTAGGGTTTCGCTGAGGATCTGCTGAGCACATCACAAAGTGTCTGATGCCTTTGAGGCTTTTGTACATGCTCGTCATGTACAGCCTTCAGCCCTCGCATTGTCAAGGATACTAGCAATGTCCTTAGATGAGGAATTAGTGATAGCAGAGGCGATGAAGAATTTGTAACATTTGAAGCATTTGAACATTCAGTGAAGAATTAGCGATTCACGTTCAATGCACTTTAAGCATGGAGGAACAAATTCTTCCTGAGAAGCGCTGATTTGTTGAGCTAGTAATGAATCGCGCTCCTTCTAAAGATCTTCATAACACACTCTTAGCTTTTCAAGATCTTCCTTTCTTTGACGAGATTCAAGAGAAAGCTTCTCGTGATCTTTCTTTTCTTGAAGAAATTCATAAGAAAGTTTCTCATGATCACACAAGAGAGAGTTATGATGACCTTGAGGGTTATGAAACCTAGACTAAAGTCTCTGAAGATTTTTAGTCAAGGCTTTAGTGCGATCCATTTCTTCACCCAACATATCATCACTTTTATCTAGCATGTTTTGAACCTTTTCAAGAGCCCGTTGTTGTTTCAGAGCAATTTTAGCAAGTTTAGAGTAGCTGGGCTTGAGATCCTCATCAGATTCATTTTCACTAGAGTCAGAGGAGTTGTATTTGAGTACCTTAGCACCTTTCGCCATGAAGCAATAGGTGGGAGCATAGCCATCATTATCTTCATCAGCTTGTCGGTGGAGCCGCTTTCTTCAAGTTGAAGATCGACTTGTCGACGGGCAAGAGTAACGCCGACTCGCAACACCGCACTCAGATTCTTCAGATCCTCCTCTTCATCATTTTCCTCGATTCAGCTTCAGAGTCCATCTCCTTGCCAATGAATTCCCGAGCCTTCTTGAGCTGCTCTTCTTGTGAGATGAAGACTTTGAGGATTTTGATGACTAAGATTTTGACGATTTCTTCTTCTTCGCATCATCGTAATCGTAATCCTTGTATTTCTTCTTCTTCATTTCCTTTTCCCATCGAGGACAATCTTGAATATAGTGACCAGGCTTCTTGCATTTGTGGCAAAGTCTTCTTATAGTCACCGGATGAGGAATCATTTCTCTGAGGATTTTCCAAAGCTTACCACGCCTTGTGAACTTCTGAATTTCTTCACAAGCAAAGCTAGATCCTGCTCAGCTTCTTCAGATCACCAAGGCTACTACAAGAATCCTCATATTCGTGAGTCGACACAACCTTGGCCTTGAGGGCACGTGGTTTGCCATAGTTTGAGCCATAGAGATCTCTTTCAGCAAGTCGAACTCATGAGTGTTTAGCCTTCGAGGATATCAAGAGGATCTGCTTACTTTGTAGTCAAGACGCTCTTGTATCATCACCCCAGAGTATCAAATGAGGAATCAAGCGATCTCAGCAGCTTTCTTCACAACTTCATGATCAGTGATGTCAAGGGCACCGAGGGCTTGAAGCTCATTTGAGATGTCATGAGGCGATCAAAGGTTTGTTGACATTCTCATTGTCGAGTCTTTTGAAGCGTTGAAGAGATTCCAAGAACATCGACTCGAGAGTCACGCTTGAGTTGAAACTCCTTCATTTACTTTGGACAGCCTATCCTGTATAAGCTTAGCGCTTCCAAAGCACTCACTCTTCCATACCGCCCTTTGCTCGATGGCCACATATGATATTCTTCGCTTGAGAATTGAGTTGTTTGAATCTCTTCACATCGGTAGCGCTCAAAGGAGGGAGTGATAGTGGGGACACCATTTTCCACAACATACCGTAGATCGTTATCATTGCCTCAAGATGCATTCGATCTTGTTCTTCCAAAGAGGGGTAGTCCGCTCCATCAAAGGTAGGACACCCAGCCGAGACCTTGATCATACTCATGGCCGATATAACTAAAACTCCAAAGTGTTAAACTAAAATCACACGTAACAAGGGAGTACCTTGCTCGATACCAATTGAAAGTGCTATATCGACTAGAGGGGAGAATAGGCGATTTTTATGAATTCTTCATCGAGGAATTTGTCGGTGAGGAAATTCCTTAGCTAAGAACTACTTGCAGCGGAATGTGTACTCGTAAGTAAACATAACAGATACAAACATAGTCATCATGATGAAATGAAGACTAGCACAGAGTACGTAAAGCGTAAACACAGATAACAAGATGAAGATAAACAGATCAAGAAATTGAACTGAGGAATTTGTGAAAGTCTTCACCAAAGTCTTCAAGCGCATATATGAACAACATACAACACAAGAATGAGGAAATGAAAGAGTTGAGGAAATAGAACCAGCTTGGTTGGTGAAGACAATGATTTGGTAAACCAGTTCCCAATCGCTGTCCTCGCCAGTACGTCTGTTGGAGTGGCTGAGTATTTAAACTCGAGGACACGCAGTCCCGACACCCAGCCTCGAGCTGCAACTCAGACACCCACCTCACCAGATTCTCCTTGAACTAAGACCACGCAGCCTCGGCCCAATCACTGTGGTAAGTCTTCAGTGACTTCCAAACCTTCACAGACTTGGTCACCAACGATCCACAATTCCTCTTGATGTTTCTAGACCTTGACGCCTAACCATCCGGAAGAAGCACGCCTTCAAAGGTAATAAGCGCCGGATCCACGCAGATCAATTTCTTCAAGATGCTCAATCACTTTGGGTTTGTGGGGTTTGGTTTTGGGATTTTCCTCACTGATGATTTTTGCTCAAAGTCCCTGAGGATGGGTTGCTCTCAAATGACAAGTGTCAAGTTCTTCTCGAGCAGCCAACCAACTAGTGGTTGTAGGGGCGGCTATTTATAGCCTAGGAGCAGCCCCACATGATAAGACATAAATGCCCTTCAATGATATGACCGTTAGGTGGATAAGATATTTTGGACAGCCAAGCAAGAAGATATCAACGATCGGAAATTTGAGTCTCAAATTCTCGTGGCTATCATGTTCTCATCGTAGGCAATTCAGATCGGCGAATTTTAACTCCTCGCCAGAAAGAAGTCCTCAAGGACTGTAAGAACTGCCTCTCACATCAAGAAATTGATCGAATCAGATGAGATTTCCAATGGCTTCACTCAAGGGATTGGTAGGTGTAGGATTTGAGTTGAGCATCACATGGAAATTTTTCCTTAGTATTTCTCTACCCTTTAACAAAGACGGTGTTTCCTATGACTTAAGAAAGAGAAAATGAAACTACGAAAACAAAAGTCTTCGTGCTTCATGTTCTTCAAATGAATACCAAGTCTTCAAGGTCACACCAATTTCTTCACTTTCAAAGTCTTCGTAAAGTCTTCGTAATATCAAAGTCTTCAAATGAAGAACTTCATTTTCAGGGTCGACTTTCTCTCAGAATATCAAACTCCTCATAGACTTATAGACCTGTGTACACTCACAAACGATCGCCATTTAACCTATAAGTCTTCAATACACCAAAATCACTAAGGGTCACTAGATGCACTTACAATCCAAGGTCAATGAAGGCGTTTCAACCCAGAGAGATCAAAGAATCAGCGTTCTCCGCAACCTCTTCAACCGCTTCAAGAGAAATGACAATGAGAATGTCCACCACATTTGATCGCCTCACCGATATCACAAATGAACTTCAAGCTCTTGGCGAATCGAGATTACTAAGCATGAAATAGTCAAGACATCGCCGAGATCACTTGACAGCCTCCTTGACACCCTTGCCCTCATGATACAAGAACGCCCCGACTTCAAGACACTCGATCCGTCTGATATACTCGAGAGGCTCAACACACATGAGTTCCAGCTATCTGAGAAAAGAGATATCTATGGTCCAAGCTATGACCGAACTCGTGCTTTGAAGGCAAAAGTTGTTTCCTCATTTGAAGAAGAACCTGACTGCAGTTCTGAAGATCCTGAAGACATTGGAAGGGAACTTGCTATGCTTGTGAAGAAGTTCCAGAAATTCACAAAGAAGAAAGGCTTCAGAAAGTCTTCACGATCTAGCTCAAGGATTGATGAAGCTACCACACATGATCACAAGAAGAGAACCTGCCACAAGTGCAAGAAACCTAGTCACTACATATCTGAGTGTCCACAGTGGGACAATGAGAAGAAGAAGAAGAAAAGCAAGGAATATGATTCCGATGACAAGAAGAAGAAGAAATCCTCAAAGTCTTCTTGAGTCTTCTTCCAAGTCTTCATCATACAAGAAGAGCTCATCCGAAAGGCTCGTGGCTTTTGTTGGCAAGGAAATGGATTCAGAGGAGGAGTCCGCCCGAGGAGGCGGAGGTGGAGTCCGAGAGGAGTCTCGACTCGGCCTGCAAGTCCGGCTCTAGCCATCGCTTATGTTGCCAAGTCCATCTTCAACATCAAGACAATGACTTCCACACCAACGCTGAAGCTAATGACGAAGATGATCCTACTCCCACCTATCGCTTCATGGCACGCGTGCCAAGGTAAAATCACGCGATGCTTACTTTCAAACTTCAAGTGAAGATGACTCGACAGAATCCAAACCCAGCTACAAAACACTTGCTATCTAAAATTGCAACCGAAAAACAAAAGGCTATGGAACATACTCAAAAACTGTTAGACAAAAGCAATGACCTGTTGGACGCTGAAATGACACGCTCACATTCTTAGTTGATGACATAAAAATCTTCATGCTAAGTACCAAGAACTTGAAGGTCGCCATGAATCGCCTCAACAACTTATGAAAGGCTCTCCTATGATTAACTTCAAAGGAAACAAGAGCTTGAGAAATTGAGAGCGGCTCATGAAGATCTTCAAAGGTGAATGAGTCACTTCACGCCAATGATCGGGCCCGCCAGAAGGATTTGAACCACCATGTCTAAAATGCATTGAGCGTGATAACGCTACATCTGCTGGTCAATGTTCCATCGCTGCTATCGTTTCATTGTCTTCACCTACCGATGTGGTCACTAACCCTCTCAAGGAGGATACCACCGCTTTGTCGATGAAAATGCTATGTTGAAGACATTGCTTGAAACAGGATGTACAAAAGTTTGAAGGACATCGACTCTCGCGATGTGCTCAAAAAGCAGATTCTAATCAAACCCTAGGAAAGAGGGTGTTGGGTTCAAAAGGAAAATGAATGTTGATGGCTCAGATCGAAGCCCGAGCAAGACTCCCAAAACCACATGGGTTGTCGCAAAGGACCTTCAAGAGATCCATCTACCTTATCCGGCTTTACCGTGCTAATCCTATTATCATTGATGAACTTTGATGCAAACTATAAGTTGTTCAAAAATCGAATGGTGAAGTGTTTGCTGTGTACATTGGCACTAATCGCAGAATGGACCACCTATGAAGAAGATCCGGTACCTAAGCTGTACATTGAGAATCTTCCCGTGAATGTCATCATGACACCACCTAGGAAGAAGACAAACCCTGCACCTATAGCTTCATATGGCCCAAAGGCTTCATACAGATACAGGACTCACATGAGTCACCCTAACGCCAATGTTTTGCAGGGAAATCATGCTCAGACTTATGAATATGAGTGTGTATCTTCAAACCGCTATATGCATAGAACTAAGAACTTTTCTGCTTATTCATATGAGTATCATTCATCTCCTGCAAGGCTATTTGCTAGGGCTTCAAAGCCAAAATTCTCAGATGCTGCACTTAGACTCATCGCTTCTAAGCCCCCATCGAAAATGTGTGTGGCAAAGAAGAACTAACTCTCTTTGCGTAAAATGGTCTCCACCAAAGAATCAATGGCGTCCGATACTATTGTCGGGGACCTAAAACTCACCGAGGACGACGTTAAAATATCATTCTATATGCTTCACATCTGAATTTCTCATCAGTCAATGTCCTAACTTTGATATAAGTTGTGACTGTCCCTATATGTATCAAATGCATATGCTTCACAACACTTGTGTGAAGCCTATCCTCCTAACTGCAATGTAGGGTACATCACCAAAAGCTTCAAATGGATTATGGACAAGGATGCGCAAATCATATGACCGGTGATCAAGTCTTCTCATGGACTCAACTTACGCCCATCCGACAAAAGTCACATCACATTTGGTCGACACCGTAAAAGCAAAGTATTGGGTCTAGGTAGAGTTGCAATCTCAAAGGATCAACACCGGATAAAGTGATGCTTGTTGAATCCCTTGGTTTCAACTTAATGTCTGCCTCAATGCTTTGTGACTTAAACATGATTGTGATATTTGGCAAATATTGTTGCCTTGTACTAATGGAATCGACAAATCTCTAGTCTTTGAAGGGTATCAAAAGATGATCTCAGACATGGTAGATTTCTCAAGAGGTCCACAGCTTGCCGCTTGTCTTCTCACAAAAGCTTCGTAACGCTGGCTCGCATCAAGGCTCGGACATGCCGCATGAGAAACTTACACTCACTCGTCAAGAAGAAGCATGTCATTGGCATCAAGATGTCAAGTTCAAGAAGGATCATATATGTCGTGCTTGTGAAGTCGAAAGATGACAAGGGCAAAGCACCCATCGAAGACAATCATGACAACATCTCAACCCTTCGAGCTGTTACACATGGACTTATTTGGACCTACTCACTACTCCACCTCACAACAACCGCTCGTCTTTATGGCTTCGCCATCGTTGATGACTACTCAAGATACACATGGGTTCATATAATTGCAGATAAGACAAGTGCAAGATGTCTTCAGACGCTTGCAAATCGAGCAATGAACAATTATGGAGTGAAGATCACACATTAGAAGTGACAATGGCAATCAATTCAAGAACACCGGACTTGATTTGTATCTCGATACAATGGGAATCACTCATGAGTTCTCTCGCCCATACACACCTCAAAGAAATGGCATTGTTGAATGCAAGAATAGAACCTCATTGAGATGGCTCAACAATGCTAGATCAAGATAAGACACCAAGAAAGTTCTCGCCCGGCTATTGATACAAAGATGTCACATCATCAACCGTATACATTCATAAGCTTCAACAAAACTTCATATGAGCTACTTATCGCAAGAAGCCAAATGTCGCCATTTCAGAGTATTTGAGCAAGATGTCGGATCAAGGATCCCCATCACAAGTCAAAATTTGCACCTAAGGCTCACGAAGGCTTCATGCTTATTATGGAAAGGATTCACACTCCTACAGTAGTCTTCAACCTTTATCTCTATAAGATCGTTCAAACAGTGGATGTGAAATTTGATGAAACCAATGGTTCACAGAGAGAGATGCTGCCAAGCACACTGGATGAAGCTCCTTCAAATGAGGCAATCAAGCTGATGGGAACTGGTGAAATCATGCCCTCTGAAGCACAGCCTGAAGAGGAACTTCTCATCTCTCGCACTAAATCAACTCAAGACAATGCTCATCCAAGACAATCCTCCCAATGATGACAATGACCAGCCACAAGAAAATCTTCGTTCCGCTCATCCTCGTGTTGCAAATGAAGTTCAAATAGAGAAGATAATTGACAAAGATCAATGCACCTGGTCCGCTTCACTCGATCAAGAGCAACACAGCTAGCAAACTTCAGGCACTTTTCATTTGTGTCAATATCGTAACCCAAGAAAGTTGTCAAGCTTTTATGGAACCCGAATGGATTCAAGCCATGCAAGAAGAACTTCAATAGCTCAAGCTCAATAATGTCCGGGAACTTGTCAAGTTTAATTCGATCCTCACAAGCATAACATTATTGGAACAAATGGATATATCGCCACAAGCAAGATGAGCATGGTCAAGTCATCGTAAACAAAGCACGCCTTGTGGCTCAAGGATACACTCAAGTCAAGGAATTGACTTCGATGAAACATTTGCTCCTGCTAGGCTTGAAGCTATTCAGATACGCTAGCCTCACAGAAATCATCACAATATCTTGCTATATCAAATGGATGTGAAGAGTGCATTTCAACGGCAAGATTGAAGAAGAAGTATATGTCGCACAACCACCGACTTCAAGATCCAAAACATCCCGATATGGTGTACAAGCTAAACAAAGCAATCAGATGGCCTCAAACAAGCTCCTCGGGCCTGGTATGATACAATCAAAGACTTCCTGAAGAGCAAAGGCTTCAAACATGGATCCCTCGATCCCACTCTCTTCACGAAGACATATGATGGTGAGCTGTTTGTGTGCCAAATATATGTGGATGACATAATCTTCGGATGCACCAACCAGAAGTACAATGATGAGTTTGGGTATATGATGCAAGAGCAATATCAAATGTCCATGATGGGTGAGCTGAAGTTCTTCCTTGGTCTTCAAATTCATCAGCAGAGGAATGGAATCTTCATATCTCAAGAGAAATACCTCAAAGATTGTCTGAAGAAGTTTGGAACGGAAGACTGCAAAGGCTACACGACGCCAATGCCAGCCAAGCACCATCTTGGTCCCGACGACAATGGTAAAGAGTTCGATCAAAAGTTATACCACTCCATGATTGGTTCTTTGCTTTATTTATGTGCATCTAGGCCAGATATTATGCATAGTGTTTGCATGTGTGCTCGGTACCAAGCGGCACCAAAGGAATCGCATCACTTAGCTGTGAAGCGAATTCTTCGATATTTGGCTTACACCCCAACACTCGGATTATGGTATCCCAAGGGCTCAAGATTCGATTTGGTTGATTCTCGATGTCGATTATGCCGGTGACAAGGTGGATCGCAAGTCTACATCTCGCACATGCCATTTTCTTGGACGATCACTTGTCTGTTGGTCTTCAAGAAGCGTAACTCGTATCACTCTCAACCGCTGAATCAATACATTGTCATTGGATCCTCACAGTGCTCAAATTTCTATGGATGAAGCAAACTCTCAAGGACTATGGCATCAACTCGAAACAAGTACCTCTTCTCATGACAACGAGAGTGCCATCAAAATAGCCAACAATCCAAATCCAACACTCAAGACAAAGCACATTGAAATTGGCCATCACTTTCTCGTAGATCATGTTGTGAAGAAAGATATCGATATCATTCACGTCAACACTAAAGAGCAACTAGCAGATATCTTCACAAAGCCCTTGGATGAGAAAAGGTTTTGCAAGTTACGGTGTGAGCTAAATATCTTAGAATCCTCTAATGTCCTGTGATCAGGCACACATCCTAACACTTATGCATGTTGATGACTTAGATGTGCAACACACAAAGTAAGGTATATCTTCAATCAATAAAGATTTACAATCTGAGTGTGAACATATTAACATGGAATTTGACCTCGGAGCACCACGATAATTGTGCGCCGTGTCTGGGTCTAATACTTCCTATACGGTGGGTAACGCCACCACCAACTTTTCTCGTTTGAAGTGTTCCACTCAAGGCGTTATATTGCAATGACTTCGCATTTGGTTTGTCTTCAGTTTCAACTTGTCTTCATGACTTTCTGCACTATGATGATTTGATTGCTTTTTGATATATATATATACTAGTGTTCTGTCCTCTACAACATTCACTTATAGCTATGTCTTCAAGATAGGATCTTTTGAACTAAGTGAATGTGATCGGACCCTAACCTCTCTATGCTTACTATCTCAAAATCTATCTCGCCCAAATCATATGCATTCTGTTGAAACTGTCAATGTCTTCTCTCAAGGCCCTAGTCGTCAGAAGGCAAAGAGACAAACATTAAATCTGTTCTAATGGCTTATCTTTATTGTTGAAACCGAGAAGCCGAACAACTCTCCAACATGCCCGGCGGGCGGGAACGTGGACAACCCCGAGGGTGTTGCATGTTCGCCACGCGCCCTCAGATGTGAACTGCCAGGCACCAGCAGAATTATGTGTGTCTCTCACCTACTTATAAATACATGTCCCCCGCGTAAAGAAATACTTCCTCCACCTCTCCACCTCCGCTAAAACCCTAGCGCCACCGCTTAGCTCGAGACGACGCCGCGACGGCGCTTTAGCTGCCGCGATTCTCGACGCCGCCCTCACGCCGCCCGACATCGCCCTCCGCTGTCCGCCAGAGGTGTCCTCCGCCGCCAAGTTAGGGCACGGGGCTGAACTGCTCGGTCTCCTATTCTTCTCCATCTAGCAATTCTTCGTATGTAATTATAACTCTATTTTTACCACCTTTTGATCTTCAAGATTCATCCTGCTTATCAAAAGTTGTTTCGCTTATTCAAAGCTAGATCTATTCCGTCTGCATCTCATACTGCTTAGTCGATTCGCTTAGATTTCTACTAGTTTGATTCCTCACTTGTACTTATTTACGGATTGGTACAAATATGGAACCAACTCATCTATATAACTGAATGTCTTCGCAACATGAGGTCAATGTCTTCAAACTGATTTATCTTCAAAATCTTCCGAGAATGCATATGACCTCTTCCCTTCCTCGATTCTAATGTCACACAGTACATGTCCGTGGAGAATCCTTTGGTTCTCATAGTCTCGATTCGCTTGCGTATACTTACA